>MXQC01000092.1:0-44758 GCA_002094185.1 Zhuliangozyma boniae | reverse complement strand
CCCGGCCCCTTTTTTCGTGTGTCAGAGGCGTGGGTTGTGTATAGGAGAGGGGGGGGGGGGGGGGGGGGGGGGGTGGTGCTCCTTTTAGCGATGAATGATGTCAGTTATTGAAAAAAGAATAGAGAGGATGGAATCGGTGACGGGATGAAAATTTTTCTGTGTGCCACCCAACTCCTCCATACAGGAAATATAGAGGTAGCAACCGGGATTTGTTTGTTGGAGAGGGAAGGAGAGACACGCAGCAGGTGACTTGTCTAGTGATGTTGCCACAACTGCACAGAGTTCTTCTACGTACACTCCCCGGGAGAGCGGTGGCGACGGTATTGCCACCATTGTGCCTCCTCTTCACCCGGCACATCTCGCTCAACCCGCTCAAGTTCATGGAGAACCTAAAAAAGGACGTGAGCAGTATCAACACCCACTTCAAGCAGACGGCCAGCACCGCGCCCGAAGTCAAGGTTGCCAGGCTCCTCGACGGAATCAAGGACGACCCACAGCTCCTATACCAGTTGGCGTTGTTCCACTATCAGTGCCTGCGTATTGGCATCGCCCAAAACACGCCGCGACACGTAGGTGCGTGGACGTTCAAGTACCATTTCTGGACCAAACTACAGCCCATCAACGACGCGTTCTGGGAGACGTGTGCTTTCACCGACTTGGCGCAGCACAAGCACCTGTTAGTGCAAGATATGGATAATTTGGGGCTCTTGGACCCCAAGAACTTTAGCGATACCGACTACCGCAAGTTGCAGACGGGCGTGTATAATGGGGTGGACTTTAGAGAAACGCCTTCCATGTCAATTCTCCGACCCAAGTGGACCAAAATATAGGCAAACACATATACAACACATACACAAGTACATATATCCTCTAGTTTATGGCTTGGGGATCTTCAAAGACTTCGAGATCTCGCCACACCCGTGCAAGACAAAGCCGATGGAGACAAGGTGAAACTCGAAAAACGTGTCCTTGAACACCACGCCGAGGGGCAACCGATCGTGGATCCAGTCCTTGTAGACAAAGAACGCCATAGTGCCGACCCAAAACAAGTTGGTGGGGATGGGCAAGCCCTCGAAGTACTGACTCTTGCCGCTCTTGTCCTTGGGGATGTTGTTGACGCTAATGTTGAACCGGGCTAGTCTCGTTAACCCGCACAACACCCAGAACGCCAACAACAAGGTGTCGACCGTGGTTTGGAACCCGATGCAAAAGGCAATGGCCGCGGGCGACACGCCGAAACTGACCAAGTCTGCCAATGAGTCCAACTCCTGGCCCATCAACGAGCTCTTGTTGCGCAACCGCGCCACGCGGCCGTCGAAAAAGTCAAAGAACAAGCCCAACAAGATGAAAAAGTGCGCCCGCTGCACGTACTTGGTCTGGCCCGTCAACGTGTACCGCAAGCACGAGATAATGGCGTAAAACCCGCTGAATCCGTTCAACAACGTGATAAAATCGGCCATATGCAAGTTACGGACCAAGCTAAAGTGGCGGTCATCGTCAATGAACTTGACGTACTCAATCTCGGCAGGCTTGGGCAAGTCATCTTTGGAAGAGAGCGAGAACAACGAGGAAGATCTCCGCAAGGGGGGGAGCGGTCTCTCGGAGTCGGTGATTTCAGCCTCTGAGTCTGACGCGATGGCCGACTCGTGCTGCTTGAATCCGGACGACGACATGGTGGAGGAGAAGGGGCTGATGGACTATGTCGATTGATTACCGTCGTGGTAGGTGGCGGATTGAAAAGAAAAGGTTCGGCTTTTCTGAAGCAAAAGGTGTGGGGCTGAAAGAGAGAGGGATAGGGCACAACGGCAGGGTGGAATCTGTTTCTTGGCTTGCTGTGAGGAGAAGCTTTCTCTTTTTTAATGGCTCTGCGATTTTATTAGAGTCGGCTATTTTTTGAGGGCGAGGCGAGAGGTAGAGAGAAGGCATGTGGGAAACGTTGGCAATTCACCTACAGTGGGGGAAGTCACTAAAATGGGCAATGAAATGGGCATTCCCATCGGGCTGTGCAAGTGAAACAAAGGAAGGGGGAAAAGATTTACATGGCGCCAGAAGCCATACAGTCACTTGTGAATGGGTGGAGAGGCCCTTTAAATGCACCACTGCCAAATCCCTGAGTATGCTCATCCCTATGGTTGCTGTTCGCCCTATATATGCGGGCCACGGGCGCATGTGATAATGAGCACGTGATAATTGTCACGTGATTACTTTTTTCCCTTTGTTTCAGGCATGTATTCGTTTGTTTACCTTTTTCAATTTGGCTGTCTCATTTTTTCTTCTAAAGATCTCTACAACACACACCCCATACCAAGGACACATCCATTGCCTGCCATGGTCGTTGCCGAATCGCGCTCGGAGCTCTTGCTATGGTTGAATGCGACGCTTGACCTCCACTACACCAAAGTCGAGCAGTGTGGCACTGGTGCCGCCTTCTGCCAGTTGATGGACTCGATTGTTGGCGGCGTGCCGCTAGCCAAGGTCAAGTTCAACGCGTCCGCCGAGTACGACTGCCGCCACAACTGGAAGATCTTACAGTCGATGTTCAACAAGCACAAGATCACCAAGAACATTGACGTGGAGCGGCTCATCAAGTGTCGGCTCCAGGACAATTTAGAGCTCTTGCAGTGGTTCAGACGATACTGGCTCGAGAACAAGGATATGGGGGAGTACGACGCGCAGAGCAAGAGACGCATAAGTGGGGGTGCAGTTGGAGGTGGTACAGGTGATGCTGGTACCGTGGCAGGAGGCACCCCTACTGCTCCTGTTCGTACGGTGCAGCAGGTGGCGAGCCAGCAGAGGTTGCCGAGTGCGGCCAACTCGATCTCGTCGTCTTCCGCCAGGACACGCAAGAGCCTCACTCCCACGAGCAGCGGGATTTCCACGCCTGCCACGAGGAGGGTGAGCCTGGTGAGCGGAAAGGCTCCCAGTGGTGCCACTCCGAGTGGTACCACTCCGAATGGTGCCACTTCCCACAAAGCCACCTCCCACAGAGCCACTGCTAACGGTACCGCCACAGGCCCCTCGAGAGAGTACCAGGAATTGGTTAAGAGACACCAGGAGTTGACAGAGAAGCACGAGAGAATGTTGGCTGAAGTGGGGGAGTTCAAGATCTCATGCCAGTCGCTCGAGACGGAGCGTAATTTTTACTTTAACAAGTTGCGCGACATCGAGGTGTTGGTGCAGCACGTACGGGATGTGGGCGACGTGGCCGGGATGGACGTGGCCCTGTTTGCGAAACAGATCCAGGAGATCTTGTACTCCACCCAGGAAGGGTTTGAGAGCAGGGTTGATGGCGACAACGGCGCTATAGACGTGGATGTCAACAGCGTGGATTACAGCATGGATAACTCCGAGTTTTGAGAGGGGACACATCAAAGGGGAGAGCGCAGATAGAGTATGCTCCAGTCCCCTCCTATGATTTGCATATAATGAGATTGAGCAAGGGTTAATAGTATGAATGAGGCCCCGTCTCTTCTGGTTATCTAATACAAATAATTCCTTACTACAAGCATCGCGCTGGCTCCAAAACTAATGGCTCTTCTCTCTGGCTGTTGCTCCCATCTTTCTTTCCAATTTCCAGCCGAAAAGCCCAAAGGAAGAAAAAGAAAAAAAAAGAACAAAAAAATAAAATTAAAAATAAAAATAAAATAAAATTTTTTTTCGAAACTCAGAAACCAAAACCAAGCCAATCCCAACATTGTTACGAAGCTCCCAACATCATCGCCAACAAGCACCCACTAGTACCCACCGCCGCCTCCTTTTGCTTTTCTTGTTACCATAGTTCAGTCTCTGAATACCATTCCCACTCCAAGCACTGTCTTTTCTTGTTTTGTCCCTGTGCTTTTAGTCTCCCTTCCTTTTTGCCGCATTTCCGCACCTAACCAAGACCTCCCAGTGCATGTCTGCCATATAACCCATCGCATTTACACGAAACACACTTTTGAACGAGAATAATAGACCAAGGAGGATGACGGCAAGTGCGCATTACAACTATAACCGCAGGCACAGCGCCACCACCCCATACACGATCCCCACAAAGCATGGCCATAATGGTGACGCCAGCCACCGATCGCATCAGCAACTGCAGCAACCGCAACAACTGCAGACACATGTGCAGACGCAGCAACAGCGTGTACACGTGTACCTGAGTCTGCACGAGTCGCAACAACAATCACAGACACTGCCTCAACCGTTTCAGCCACAGCCACAGCCACAGCTGCAGCACCAGCACCAGCAGCACCAACACGCATACGCTCCTGTTCAACAACCGGTTCATCACCCACCCCAGTTCCACGACCCTCCACTGATGTCCAGCTCTGTGCCGACATTGTCACGCGAGTTTGTGGTGCGGAGGATATCCGAGGGCGAGACGGGTCGGTTGAAGGAGGAGTTGCGGTGCGAGGCGTGCGGCAAGGGGTACAAGCACATCTCGTCGTTGGCGAAGCACTTGTGGGAGCACACGCCTGAGTGGAACGTCACCAAGAAGCTCTTGATTTCGAAGCACCAGCAGGTGCAGCTCTTGGAGGCCGCGAGCATCTTGGTGGGCATGAACGACACGACGGCGCCGCAGAGCCACCGACGAACAAAGAGCGAATCGAAGTTTCATGGGAACGCTAATGGCCACGCACATACATATGCGGAGGTGCATGACCACAACGGGCTCAAGATGGGGAGCCGGCGAGACAACCGCACGTACTCGGTGTCGCAGTACCCTCCACAGTTTGAAAACCGGGTGATGTCGCCGCAACAAGGCAATGGTTACACCCACAACATGGACGAAGAAGTATTGCAGTCGCCCAGCCCTGAAACGGATGCGCCTGCGCGCGCTACCTTTGCTGTGTTGGACAATGCAAGTGGGCAGCAAGTGAGCGACGGCCGCGCCTTTGATGGAGACAGACGCCACTCGGTGCAGGAAACAGTAGTGGGCGAAATGGACTGACGAGAGGCGGCGCTGTCGGGATAGTGAGGAGGAGGAACAAGGATGAAACGAGAGGGGTGAGCGTGAAGTGTCTTTGTGGCACACATATTGCTATAGATGTATATACACCATGTTTGCTTTGCCTTAGTTTATGTGTATCACGTGAGCGAACATACTTTCCCGCCGAAATACAAAACAAACACATGAAAGGGAAGAGGAGAGTGAAAAAATTTCACGACTCCCGGCTTCTTTCTTTCTTCATCAGTCAAACACCCTCTCAACGCGTTGTTCTGGCCCGATCCGACGCTCTTGCGCCTCGCGGCACGGTGAGCGTCGCTCAGACGATCAAACACCTTTCTCCCGACGACCCGTTTTGGCAAGTCGATTAAAGCAGGACGTGAATTCATGTTGAGAGACTGTTTGTAGAATAAACAATTGAAAAAGTTTTCATGTGTATCATAGTACATCAGAGTATTCAAAACAGTCTACACTCTGGAGTCTCCAAAGCCACAGACATTTACTTCTCAAGTTGTGTATATTCATATTTTCCTTCTGTGCTGGTGTTGGCGTCGGTGGGCGCATGATTGTCGTCTATATACAAGGGGAAACTGGCCGGGATGTGTCAATGGTGGTAATGCGCCTTCCCTATTCGCCCTTTGGCGGGGTAGAGTGGTCACCCGTGATGATCTTGCCGTCCAATGGCTGTAGCAGCAAGTACTTTTCCCTCAACTCCATCTGCTCGCGGTGTTCAGCCTCGTTGGCGAGCTGTTTCTTGGTCTTGGCGGCAACACGGGCCGCGTCTTTGATGGGCCCTTGGCGGAGCGCCTGTCTCTCCGCCTGCTGTGAGTAGTTGATAAACACAAACGCGCCCACGGCGAAGGATATAGATGCGGCTAACGTGATCTTGGAAGCGGTGGACATCGGGGTTTGGTTGTACAGAACTGGCGAGGTGGTTGGTTTGGGCTACTTTTTTTCTGTTGTCCTGCAAGTTGTATCAGCATGAGAACAAAGCACTGATGTTTCTCTCCTCTCTCCCATCGGAACTGCCGAGGATGCATGACAGAAAGCGCACCGCAGATCGAGATATAGCGGAGAGCCAGCCATGAAGGTGTCATCTGACTGTGAAACACTACATCCGGATGATAGAAACACTATTTCTGACACCAGAGGAGTACCCCACCTCCGCATAGGATCCCGGGCTGCCTCCCTCTCTACGATCACATAGGCTTAGTCGGAGACAGCTGTTGTCCATCGTTCCCAAACTGCTGCTGCGGGTCTCCACCCTGCTCGTGGCCAAAACAGAAACAAACTCGATACACTGCGTGTCCCTCCTCCGGTCACCACCGGCACTTTCCTTGTCTATCGCTTGGCAGCCAGATGTGGCCCAGAGTAGAGGACAAGGAAAACAGGAAAAAGGGTGGTGCACTACATCCGAGTGGGAAAACCCGACATTGCGGACCCACGACATTCAAACTATGACATGCACACGCACAGGCAATTTATCCACACACCACGACTTGATGGCACACAACCGCAGAACCATCCACCCGCCGAGGCCGCCTGAATCGCCAACATCCTGGGTCCATCTCTCTGCTCTTTCTCGTCCTAGCGATTCCTCGCCACTGGATCTATTTCCTCTTTATCAGCACAACCGGTGTTCTCTATGCTGCTGCGGCACTTACCTCCCGCCACCCGTTCTTCGTCCCACCTTCATCTATCCCTCTTTTGTTACTCTTCCCTCTCCTGGCCGCTGCCCCCCGTGGAGCCACCAAACAAATTCCAAGGCGAGAAATTCAGGAAGTCCAACTTTTTTTTGAGTTTGCTAGGCGGTCTAATTTTGCTTTGTTTCCTAACCGACAAGTGTTATACCGGCCAGCACACCTTCCCTTGCAGTTCCCACTCACCCACACAACACCCTCTTCTTGCTCCGTTACCCATCCTCCTGCAATCACCACTACAGTTATTCAACACACCACATCACATGGCCTCCCACTACGATAACCATGCCGGTGGTCCGTCGGCTAGCGCAGCCACCGCCACTGCCCCTGCACCTCCTGCGTCGAGTGCCATGGCGGATCTGGTCGATGTTTTGTCAGCTGATACCACCGCATTCGTCAGGCCCCAGATATCCAACCTCACAAAGAACTTGTTGTCGTCGTCGCCGCATGCAGGCACGGGCACGGGCACAAACACATCCAGCCAGGTCGAGGGTGACCACAGCCGCAATGCCAGCAGCGGTCTGCTTGGTGGTGTCGGTGCCGGCACAGGCAGGATCCCCGCCTCCGCCACGATCAACAACATCAGCCACAATAATAGTGGGGCCACCACTGCGAGCAGCGCCAGCACCCTGCACCAAGGCAGCATACCCATCCGCCCGCCGAGTTTCCATACCACGTACATACCGAACGAGTACGACCAGGGCGGGTCGTTTCGGTCGGGGTTTCAGCACACCCCTATCAACGACTACATCCCGTCCTCACACAACACTCCCACCGTGATTAGCAACTCTTACTCGTCGCAGCATTCGTACAACCCGGGCTCCTTGCCAAGTGTGCCCAACACCGTGGGCGCCACCAATCACAGCATCCTCCACAATAGCAACAGCAGCAACCTGGGCACGTCGTTCAAGCCGAGCGGTATTGTGCCGACCGCGGTGCCCACCACCACGGTGTTTACTGAGTCGGCCCAGCCTAATAGGAGCACGTTTACGGGATCCTCGTCGTTTTCGAATTCGTACTTGCCACATCCACAACAACAACTGCAGCAGCAACACCAACACCTTCAACCGCTGCAGCAGCCGGTTCCAACGTCGGCGTTGCACCCGCTGAGGTTCCCCACCTCGTTCCCCGCAGGTGCCGGTTCTGGCACAGGCGAGCAGCAGTATCAGCTGCACTTGGTGACGGAGCGCATCATCCCCAGCGGCGCATCGACCATGACATCAACTACTCCCACCCAGTCCATTGCCATACCGCAACGCGGAGGCAGCGAGTCGGTCTATGGCCAGGGTCAAGCTCATGGCCAAACACAACACCCATTGTCATCCTCGACCTCATCAGTGCAGTCGAGCTACCAGCGCGCATACGTACCGCCCGAGCCGGACCACTACATGACATACAGCGAGTTTTTGCACAACTTGAGCGTCAAGGACCCCCAGGAGGAGCACTTGAATATTGTGGAGTATCCGGTGAACGACTTGATTGTAATGTTGTCGTGCTTGCTCACCAAGATTATCGAGGCCAACGATAAGTTGCATCCCAACCACTTTGAAAACACCATTGCCATTCGACAGAAATTGAAGGAGGAACGGAAACTCAAGAAACAGAGGAAATCCAAGCAGCAGCAACATCAGCAACGAGAGCAGGAGGGGAGGGGCCCTAGTGGTGCCGGTGCTGGTGTCGGCGGCGAGTACGAATATGGTGACGAGCTGCGTGACCATGACATGGGCGTGCATGAAGTACGGAGTGGCAGTAGTGGCAGCGGTCGTATTGATGGTGACAACAACACCTGGGTGGAAGACGTCCATGACGATGGTCATGGTGGTAATGTTGACAATTATGATGATGATGACGACAGTGAAGACGACGAGATGAAGAACAAGTACCTTGCGAACGTATTGGCGTTCCACGGGACCAACGTGCCCGGGATCTCGCTCCATGCGTACCTTGCGCGTGTGCTCAAGTACTGCCCCGTGACCAACGAGGTGTTTCTCTCGCTCTTGGTGTACTTTGACCGCATTGCCAAGAAGGCCAACAACCTTAATCAGAAGCGCAGCAAGAGTGCTGGTGCCGGTGCCGGTGCCGGTGCTAGTATTGACGGCAGTGGTGACAGCGGCGAGGCCGAGCAGCTCTTTGTCATGGACTCGTACAATATCCACCGGTTGATAATCAGCGGAATCACCGTCTCCTCCAAGTTCTTTTCCGATATTTTCTACAAGAACTTGCGGTACGCCAAGGTGGGCGGGTTGCCGTTGGAGGAGTTGAACTACTTGGAGTTGCAGTTTTTGCTCTTGCTAGACTTCCGGTTGATGATTAGCGTCGAAGACTTGCAGAACTACGGTGACTTGCTTTTGCGGTTCTGGAAGCGCGAGCAAGTGACAAACGAGCTCGTACGAGACCAGCAGTCGCAACAACATCAACAGACACAGACACAGACACAGACGCAAACGCAGCAGCACGAAGTGAAGTAGGTGGGATCACAACCGTAATCTACTAGCACCACCAGCACCATTACTACAATTACCCTAATAACCACAATCATCGCCATCATCAGCTTCTTCATTTCTCGTCCTTTACTTCTTCATGTGTTTGTATTCGGCTCAATATGATGCAATGTATTTGATAGTAAAACCACGTGGGAACTTTGTACTTAGTGCTGCACTAGTATTTTTAGTGCCAAGCACCTCTCTTTCACGTTTCCTGGTTGTGGTCACTGGAAGGAAGAAGGTGTGACGAGGCAAATGTGGCTGAATGTCTGTTGCAAAAAAATCTATTTCCTAAATAGGAAGTGTGTGAGTCTCTTCACTAATTAGCGTACACCATGTTAGGGATTCCCGTGGGATCCCGAGATACACCGCGTGGTGTCGGAGCTCTTCAAGGGCGGCAATGCATCCAGACAGGCCCACTGGGTTCTCAAGAGCACCCTTATCATCACGATATGCCTAGCATAAAAAGACAAGCTTTCCCCTGCATCGTGTGACTTGCCCCTCACATGCTCTTCGTTCCCCCTTCTCTCTCATTTTCCCCGCCAAAAACGTAAAACTTTATTTTCTAATTTTGGGTGATACAATTAGGTTTCCTAATCGTCTGCTTCTTATGTGCCGGTGTTTGTGGGCTTTGGCCAAGGCTTTGGCCCCAATTTTACTAAAAATGGCCCATTCCACACACCCCCCCACCTTCTTCCTGATTTCACCCCAGACGGTGTCACCGACTATTGCTTTGTTGGGCACATCTGGACACTTTGCTCTATAAAACCTGACCCTTTAGCCATCTACCTCCCCTCCCTTTATTCTCCCTTCTGTTACTTCTGCTCTCCCCCTCCAGCCCACCAGTTCGCCCTTCTCGTCCTTCTTGCCCTTCCCAGTCTTTTTGACCAACCCCGCCATGGAGACTGCGGTTGACCAGTACTTGTCGTCGTGGACGCCAACGGCGATCCCCACGTCGACGTCGCTCAGCAGCATCGACCCCACAAACACCTTGGGCATCGAGCTCACTTTCTACGAGCTCCTGGCTCAGGCCATGACCGAGACCGATTCGATCTCGTTGTTCTTCCTCTCACGCGCGGCGCGCGGCGCCTTGGCGAGCTACACCATCCTCCTGGGCCAACAGTTTTTGGCCACGGCCACGGCGACGCAGGATTTTCCCAAGGTGACAGAAGCCATCTTCAACGCCACGCTTAATTTGAAGGCGTTGGAGTGGGAGGAAAACTTGTACGCTATGGACTTGTCGGTGCCGCTCAACAGCTTATTTGCAGTGCTCTTTTTCGTGTTGTTGGGGTTCTACCTCGGCATGGGGTGGTGGTCGCGCAGCACCTACTTCACCACGTGCATGTTCTGCGGGTGTGGGTTGGAGTTTGCCGGTTATCTCGCACGCACGCTCGCGCACTACTCGTGGAGCAGCCCCAGCTTGTTTCTCTGCCAGTTCATCAGTCTCACCATGGCACCGGCATTCATCATGGCGGGCATCTACTACTTGCTTGCGCAGTTGATTGTGGTGCACGGCCGACAATACAGCATCCTCAGGCCCGTGTGGGTGTCGTATGTGTTTATCTTTTGCGATGTGTTGAGCTTGGTGGTGCAAGCAGCGGGGGGTGGCACTGCTGCCACCATATTGAAGCAGTTAAAGTCGACGCAGGTCGGCACCTACGTGATGGTTGCGGGAATTGCATGGCAGGTGGTGTCCATGACCCTCTTTCTCGGGTTGTTTGCAGACTTTGTATACCGGCTGTTGGTGCAGGCAGCGCCGCGCGGGGCCCGTAACAAGTTTGGTTGTGGCGACTTCTTTCATCTCCTTTTCAATACCAGCACGGGCCAGCAACTACGACGCGAGTTGGAGCCATGGTATGACCCACAATACAAAGAAATAAGACAAAACGCGTTGTTCCATCACATGCCGTTGGCGATGATGGTGTCAGCGTTATTTATCTATGTGCGCTGCATCTACCGCGTGATTGAGCTCTCGCAGGGGTGGCGTGGCTTCTTGATCACCCACGAAGTGTTTTTGTTTGTGTTGGACGCGTTGATGGTGCTTCTCACGTGTTTGGTGTATGTGCTCTTCCACCCTGGCTTTGTGTTCGGCAGAGAAGGTCTGGCGATGGTCAAGGTAGCTGGGCCCAAGGAGATGGAGCAGAAGCCAGAATACCAGCAGAAGCAGATGCATGAGGGGGAGAAAGAGAAGGAAGAAGGCTTTGTCGGTATCCATTACGAGAAAGACTACGTGTGCTACCACGAGCAAGTTGGGTCTTATCGTGAGAGAATGCTGTCGTTGACCCCACCAGTACGGTCGCCATACCGGTTACCCCATAAACAGAGGGTGACACGACCACTCCCGCTGCCATCGCCACCAGAAATGGCACTAGCACCAGCATTTCCGCAGAGTCAAAAGTATAGCAGCCCATACTTCCGGCCAGAAAAGTACTCCACCTTTGTACCCGAGACCGAGCGCCTGCGGAGTGCAACCCAGTGGTCGAAAGAACTGCTGTGCCTGCGGAGCACCACCATCGTCGACCTGGACTGTAACTCCAAGTCTGATTTCAGCTAGCATTCATTAAAACATCTATATACCGTGAGAAATAAACTGTGATTAACGTGACAACAGAGGGCGTGGTGATGTGTGTGATTATCGCTTGGCTCGAGGAATCCACTGTGGTGCGTTCTTGACACAGTAGCTATCGGGGCACCCACAGGACTGTAACTTGGTAACGTTATCCTGCTTGTCCTGGACAATCAAACTAGGGTGGTACGCGGGTAGGGCGGCCTCAGCGGGGCACTTGCGCGAAGGGATATAGGTGTTGCTTATGAGCTGCGATAGTCTTGATGCTTCCATTGAGGAGCGGGAAGGTATGTGGGTTGGCTGGGTAAGATAAAAGGATTATAGATGAGCAGGGGTGACACAACAATATATAAGCTATACTAAAACAAGGCGTGGCCAGGAACGGCATATTTGGGTTTTCTTTCTTTTTGGAAGATTCGCATCCACTGATAAGCTTTTTGCGCGTGTGGTTATGCGTGAGTCAGCCGGATCATTGACGCGGAAAAGTAGCATTAGTCATCTTTTTTTTCTCTCCTTGGCTGCCATTCTCGTTTGTTGATAAGGCTTTCTTGCTTCTCTCTTCTCTTCCTTTGGCGACGGAAACCGAGCCCCGTGACTATTGGTGCTTGCTGATTTCAGCCGCCAACAAGGCTGGTTCCAACTTCTGGTCTCGCGACAACTGCGCCCACATGGCGAGGAGCTGGTATGATAGAGGTTATGGTTAGTAACAGGCACACCAAAGCACGCCACCTTGTTGATGTCTCTTTTTTTCCTTTTCGGGGATCACATACCTGTTGGTGGAGCCGTTCGTGAACAAATGTGGCGAGAAGCATCCCCAACGCTAACCACTTCATCCCCAGTTCCCGCTCTTGGTGCTCGCTGTAAGGAGGTCACCGTGCAGTTAGTATATCAGTCTCGTGTGATGCACATCCCGTGCAGACATACATTATGGCAACAATGCCGCGGTTCCACGCTGTTGACGCGAGCCACTCCACCTCAAACGTGGGGAGCGCCAGGTCAGGACGAGCCCGGATCTGGTGGTAGAGTAACAAGAGTGCGCGCTCTGCCTTGGACCAGTGCCCTTCGCCCACATGCTGAAGGGCCATGCGCACCCACGAGGTGAGCAGCTTGACGGGAACAAGATCCGGCAGCTTGCACGCGGAGGCGATCAACCCAAAGCACACTCTGGCTTTGTACCCCAGCGAGCGCTCACAGTGCTCGGTTAAGGCGATGAATGTGTCGTACAACCGAGGAGGAAGTGGCAGTGGCGGCAGCGCCGGTGCTCCTCCTCTAGTGGTGCACTCTTCTGCCACTGCGACCGCCGTTTCCGCGGTCCCTGCCACGAGCTCGGCTTGGAACTGGAACGTCGAGAGCATGAGAAAACACTCGTGCACACCATTATTATTCTCCTTGTCTTCATCGCTGCCGTCACCGTCGCCGTCACCTTCACCACCGCCGCCCGCAATCCCGTCCCCGGTGAGTCTAGCATACTGCAATTCCTGCACGTACAGCGCACACTGTGCCAGGATGGTTTTCCATTCGGATGGGGGGATATCTGTCTTGCTTGCAAACCACAACCCCAAGATACTGCACCGTGCCTTCCAGAGCATCAACTTTCGGTACTGGCGGGCGTCGACTGCAGTGGCAGGAACCAAGCCAATAAACTGCCTGCATGACCGGCACAACTCCTTGCCAAATTCGGTGGCATTTGTGCTTTGACAGGCCAGGGCTGCATTGAACGCCTTGCTTGCAAGCCACTCCAAGTCATCCGGAGAGAACAACTTTTGCGGCACCACGGCAAATTTCTCGGCAAGCTGGACGCTTTTCTGCATAAACGTCACAAGGTCGGGGAGATGGCCACGGCGGCCCTGCTCGATTTCGCCAGCAAGCATCAATACCACACACCTAATGGCCACAGGGATTACCACTGGTGGTTGTGGCATGCCCACCTGCTGTTGCTCGGCAAAGGTGCTGAGATCGCCGCGCTCCACGAGTGTCGTCACCAACGCAAGCATGCCGCGCAATAATCCCGCGTGGGATAGTTTGCCCTCCTTGCCCTCGATGATGCACGCAGCTGCAGCCGCAAAGGATGTGGCATCGTCTGGGCTGCTCTGCGTCAACCTGTCGACACATTCCAACGCACTGGACTCTTTGCCCAATGCCAAATACACTCGGTAGAGGTTATATTGGGTGAGTGGGTGCTCTCTGTCCTCTTCCTCCATCGTGCCCACCACATCAAGCGCATCCAGGTACTGGCCAAGACAGATGTAGTTGTTTTGGATGGCGCGCAACACTTTGCCTCTGTTTGCGTCTCTTGCGTTATTGGTGCGCAACACCCGCGACAACGCCAACTGGAGCCACGCAATGCTCTCGTGGTGCTGAGACTGTTTGTGGCATCGGATACCCTGGTTCCAGATCAAGGCAGTCACCCCGATGGCCGCCAGCGCGGTCATGGACTTTGTTCCCAACACTCTTTCAGCCAACTGCACAAAGGCTTCCAACTCCTTGGCTCCTGCACCTGGGTCTGCGGCTGAGGCAGTAGTGTTTATCAAGACCTTGGTGACCACGAGCTTCTCCAATTGCTCATGTTTGTCTCCAGAACCGAGCCGTGAGAACATGTAGTCGAGGCACTTGTTGACCCCTTTGTATGACAACGCTGCGTGCTGCCGCAACAACGCCACTATGCCATCAAAGTGGACGTCCAAGTCCACCGCCATTACCATGCGCATAAACACGGCATCAGTGTCGTCCTCTCCGGCAGTGGTGGATGGCACCTCAAAGTACAAGCAGTACACTTCGAAGGAGTCCTCAAACTGGGTCTGCACGTGGTCCAAGGCTAGCTTTGCCAGCTGCAAGGAGTCGGCGTCGCCCAATCCCTTGTAACATTTCACTAGAATCAAGATGGTCAGTATAAGTTTGAAGGTATAGAGAAGGGGTTTCTTCTTCTTGAAACATACCTAGCAACACGTAAGCACTAAGGTACCGCTCCGTGTAGACGGCGGTGCCCTTGTTTATGGCCGCCCACTCGTCCTCCAAATATGTGATGGCAAGCCTCACGAGCTTGGAGGCGTCCTGGAAGTTATCCGCCGTGTACGCGTTCAAGCTGGCATTGTACAAGAACCGGCTGCACTCAACCACAAAGTCGGACTTGAGCGTCTTCGACGCGAGGGCGGCGTCGATCTCGGCTCGGCGACCATCAACCGTACCAGTGTCGCCGTCCATCACCGCAAGACTCACCCTTAACAACACAACCTTGGCCTGGCACTCCAAAATCACCTCCTTGCGCGTGTCGTCGAGCCCTGCCTCCTTGTCCAACGCCACCATCCGGGCAAGTACCTCGCACGCGTAATAGTGGCATTTGGTGGCCACGTCAACCAACTCCATGTCGATGCACCCTTGGAAAAGGTTCACCATGCACTCGGCATTGCGGAAGAGCTTGTCGATGTTGGGGGAAAGTATCTCGCACACCACCAACACCACGGCAGCAAAGAGCTTGCCACTGGCGAGGGCACGGCATCGCTCGCGCAGCGCCAGTACGCGTCCGCACGCGTTCCACAAGTTGGTTGACGCCAGCACCGCCTGTTGCAAACACTCGTGGGTGGGAGTGGTTGCTTGGTTGCTGTTCACGTTGCGGTACATTGACTCTGCCAAGGGAAGAACCACGTCGATCTGGGATTGGACTTGCAATGAACATTCGTTACCAGGGTTGTCTGAGGCACCAGCCCCCAGAAGCAACTGGCAGGTTTCCCTCGACGTTTCTGCGCGGTAGTTAGCCATGGGGAATCAATACATTGCCACATCACCTCGCCACATTATCACATACTTGTCACGCTCTTCAAGAGGCTCTCGGTGTTGCTGAGGGCAGTGGTCATTGGTCGGTATGGTTTTGCAACCCGCTTAAAGTCAGGGAAAAAAGCAGGCTGGCTTTTGAGCACAGCAAATGGGAAAAAAAAAGAGGGAAGAGGCTAATGTTAGAGACACTACGGAGCGTCATGCATTAGACCAAATGATGAATATTATGTATTGTACATGTCAACGCCGTTATACAACTTACTTCTTACCAGTCTTCTTGGTAGCAGCCTTCTTCTCCTTCTCCTGCTGCTCCTTGAGCACTCTCTTAACAATCTTCTGCTCCTCAATCAAGAAAGCTCTGACGATTCTTTCCTTAACACAGTTGGCGCATCTGGAACCACCGTAGGCTCTCTGGACGGTCTTGTGGGTCTTGGAGACCTGGGCGTATTCTCTTGGTCTCAATTGGGAGATACCAGCCAAAGCGATACCGCAGTCACCGCACTTGACTCTGCCGGCAGTCTTCTTGACGTGCTGGGCAACCAACTTGCCACCAGGGGTCTTGACGACCTTGATCTTGTTGGACTTGGTGTTGTCTAGATGAAGGGGTATTGTTAGTATGGAGGTTTCGCAAGATAGTGAGGGTATCACTGTATAAGGGGAAAAGTGGACAACGGGACCTTGAAAGTGTGGTTGTCATCAAGTGGTGCAGGAATATTTCACTTCATGGAATGATCAGCTGATCATGGTGATTGCTGTACCCGTCACGGCCCTGCACTTCGTGGTTCACTTTGCGCACGATGGTTGGAAACAGATGCTCGTGCTTTATTCGCTGATTGTTGCTCGCACGTTGTCTCTCGGATGGTAAGCCGATGCATATTCTCGAAGGCGGTTTATTCCTAGTTCCATCTTGGTCCCATTAACGGTAGTGCACCCTTCTTGCATGAAGGCTATTGCTCATGTGGTTCAACACATACATGGGTTTCTTCTTCTGTAGGTAACTCTCTGAGCCATGGTTGAAGGTTGGTTGGTATCTACAAGCTATCCCTAAGAAGATTTTTTCAAAATCGCTTTGGTTAAATTTTTCGTCTAGTGCGAGCAGCAGAGTGTGTGCGCAGAAAAAAATGGGCCATGGCACACGCATTGGTTTTGTTTTCACGTGATAATTAGGGCGCAGCCCTAAATGCACGTGCAGCACAGGAATAAGCACTGGTGTACAAAAGGGGAATAGTAGGCACCATTCTACTGCACACACATCTATTTGTAAGTAGCTGTCTACCCATCTGTCTCTGTTTCTGCTTACAACTTATTGTCGTCCTTCTCGACGGCCACGACCTCCATCTCCAAGGGCACGCCCAAGGGCAACTCCTTGACGGCGACGCACGACCTCGCAGGCTTGTGCTCGTTAAAGTACTTGGCATAGACCTTGTTGAACTCGCCAAACTGCGCCTGCATGTCGGTCAAGAATATGTTGGCCTTGACAATGTGGTGCAACGACGAGTTTGACGCCTCGAGGATGTTGGCCACGTTCTGGATCACCTGTTCGGCGCTGTCGGCAATAGAGGCACCAGCGGGCAAGGGCTTGTTGTCGGCTGTATAGGGGATCTGGCCGGACACGTAAATGAACCCTGGTGGAGGGGGTGTGGCGTTAGTATGGAACAGGAGCGCAATGGCTATGGATTTGTGCTTTTTTCGATGTAGATACATACCGTTGACCTTGATGGCCTGCGAGTAGGAGGCGGCCGGTGGAGGAGCTTGCGTGGTTCTCACCTGCAACGGGGTTAGTACGGAAACGTCCACGGCATCCAAGGGAGCACGGATTGGGTGTCACATACTGGTGTGATGGAGGAGGTGAATCTCTTGGCAGACATGATGACTGATTTGAAGGACTGTGATTTCAATTGGTTACTGATCATGAAGGGGCGGGAGGAGATGTGGGGAGGCAGAAAGGGAGCGGGAACTTGTATATGTATATGTCCTTGGCTCCCTTTTTTCCGGGTCGGCTCTCCTCCACTGCCCGACACAGAAATAAAGGCGTGCCACACTGGTGCTTCGCGGCAAGCGGGACGAAATGCCCTACAAACAAAGTCAAAAAAGGAGATACACTCGCCTTTTTTGACTTCCTTGGAAAGGTAAAGGAGTCAACCCTTCTCTCTATACAAATGTCTATACCCCGCTACTTCTTCTTGCCCTTTTTCTTTGCCTTCTTCTTTGTCTTCTTGTTCTTGAACTTGCCCTCACCGTTCAAAAAGTCAGTGTTGAACTCAGCCTCGGGAACCCCCGCCAGTTCTGCCACACTCACTGATGGGATCTCGCCGGTGGTGATGATGGGCTCGAGCTTGTCAAACAAGCACTCGGCCAAATAATCGACCTTGCACAAAGTATTGAAGTTGAGGAGAAAGTGGCGGAAATCGCGCGTGACCAGCGCCAACTCCACCGCCACACTGCTGCCTAACACCGCGTGCAAGTTAATCTCCATCCGCCGCGCGTACCGGCTGATGATCTTGACGTGATGCATGTTGGTCTCCAAGTCGTCACTGATTTCCGGAGCCAACATTGACGCGTACTTTCTGAAGAGCTTTTCCTCATCCTCGACGGTTGTGTCCCCAGCATCAACATTGGCACTGTCCCTGCTGTCTGCACTGCTCCCTGCATCGTTTCCCACGCTCTTGATCTGGAAAAAAAGCTGGCGGGCCTCGGGCACCTTGCCGATCCAGCTTACCAACAACACCAGGAGCTCGTTACGGTAATCGTGGATGTCGTCCTGCGGCGTCGCCAAGTTGATGACCTCGAGCCGAATGAGCTGGTTCACCATCAAGCAGAGCATGCAGATCAACTTCTTGGCAATGGACTCAGCAAGCACTACCTGGAGCCCGCCCTCGATGTCCAACCCGTCAGTCGCCGACAAGTACACACCACTATTGGACAAGAACTCGTGCAAAAGCATCAGCTGCTCCACGTCGCTAAGAATAACCTTGTTGCCCTGTCGCGAGAACCTGTACTGCCCTGTGCCACCACTGTTTTGGACTTGGTGGTCGTTATTCCCACGCTTTCCCGCGAGTAACTGGAAGACGTAGTCTATCAACACGTGAGAAAGATTAAGGTCATGGGTTACGAACCAGATAAGGAGCCGGCGGAGCCCGCCGCACATCAACATCTCGTCCATGATCGCTCTTGCGAGCGTGGTGTTGTTTTGGAGAAGTAGCTCAAAGGTAGTGATATTGAAGATGGGCACAATCGCCCGGTTGTTGTCCTGGGTCTCTTGCACCGCCTTCTCGCTTGCCAGAGAGATCAAGTACTGGTAGATCTTCTCAGGGGAAATGTCATTGTTGCTGCTGTTGTTGTTGCTTCCACTCCTCGACTCCCACACCGCCTTGGCAATGGTGTTGACAACCACTTGTCCAACCTTGGCCTGTGCATCGGGGTCGTTCTCGATGCTCGCCGTGCTCAAGAACTCGAGGGTGTTGAACAACTCGTCCCACAAGGTGAAAAACACCTCAGAGTCGCTCTTCTCCTTAAGCTGGCTAAACTCGCTCAACTCGTGCATCACTGCCAGCTTGAGGTTGACATTGTCTCCGCGCGGCATGTCCCGCCAGTCACGGCCAAACTCATCAAACTCAATGTCATCCTGGTCTGTCTCATAGAGCGGTTTCTCGTCATGGCCAGCATCATTCTCTTTTCTTGTGTGTCCCCCTTGTTCCTTGTGGTCGCTATCCCCCTCCTCTTCCCTTCCCTCTCCCTTTACCGCCACCTCCTCGTCCTCCTCCTGCCATTCGCCCTCTAAGTCGTACTCGTACTCAAGCATATACTTAATATCTTCATCAAAGCGGTCGGCGTACTCCAAGTCAATTAAGATATCGCCCAACTCGGCTACAGGCCGCGTCTGGTTTAGGCGGCGCCGCGCCTGCTCCTCGTTGATCGACGGCTTTGCAGGGTACACACTCTGGTGCTGCGCCAGCGTGAAGCTGGTGCCGGAGTAGAGCACCAACAACGCCACCACCACGAGCCGCATGTCGATGGAGATAGCACCCCCGTTGCTCTTTTTCCGCGCCAACGGCTGGATAAAATTGAACACCGTCTCGTGCTTCAAATCGTTCTCGGCGTCTTCCACAGCACTTGCCAGTTGTTCGGCATCCTCTTCTTCCTGCGCCGAAGGGTTCTGGTTGAGAATCCATGCAAGCACGTACCGCACGGAGCTCGACCCCTTAAGTGTCTGCTGCACCACCATGGGCGTCTCATGTTCAGTGCCGTGCTCGTGGTTCTGGAACTCGATGCGCCGGTCGATCTCAAGGCCAAGGAGAATGACGTTGGTGTGGCACTTCCATAGCTTGAGAAAGTAGTGCATGTAGGGATTGAGGCATAGGTTGTACGTGGTATCTTGACTCTCGCCCTCTCTCGGGAGAAACAACTTGTAGATGGAAAACACCAACACGCACGCAATCGAGTACAAGAGCTTGAGGTCAAAGCCGTTGTCGGCGATACACGGCGTCCATAGTTGCAAGTTGTTCGTGTAGTGCTCCTCGTCATTGGGAACGTATCGGATATCCAACTCGTCCTCACAGTTGAGCAAGCGGTGGATCTTTCTTAGTAGCCGAAACATGATGGTCGACATTTCAAATTTGGTGCATTCGAGGGGGGGAGTGGTCTTGATTGTGATGGTGGTAGTATCCGCAGCATTGGCGTTTCCACTGTCTTTGTCTTCTTCGTTGCCGCTTTCTTGCTGCTCCACTTGCGACACGTACATAAAGGCAATTAGAAGATCAGACAAGTAGTCGATGCTCAACACGGTCTCGTCGGTCTCCTCCGGCTGCGTGAACGGATCGCAAAGGGACGCTGCCGTGCGAAAAGCGAGGTTAAGCTGGGAGTCATCTTCGACCGATACTTCTAGCAAGGCGGCGATCTTGTCATGCCGCTCGGTCAAGTTGGTGGTGGGCCTGTTCAAGGGGACGCTAAAGTCATATTTCCCGCCAATGTCTTCCTTGTCTGATTCCTGGTCCACCATATCATGTCACTGTTGCAATGTAGTAGCAGATGGAGAATCTGGGCTCGTTGATGGAGAAAAAAAGAGTGACATAAAAAAATCCGTTTCCAAACGATGGCAAGGCGCAAAAACAAAAGCAAAAGCAAAAGGCAAAACAGACAGTTTAAGAAAACACTGTATAAATAGGCACTCATAAGAGTAAGAAGAGTGGCGTAGAAGGTTTAGGATGACAAAGAGTTGATGTTAAAGACCTGCTTCAACCCCTTGCCGAAAATTCCTCTCACGCTCGAGCCTTTGTTCTTCGAGTAGGCCACCAACACCGCCAACGAAACGGAAAATATCACGCTCTCGATCTTCAAGTTGATCGAGGTCGGTTCCGAGGACACTAATGTGCCCAACCCTCTTGGCGCCACGAAAAGCGCCAACTCCTTTCTCCTCTGGGGGATCTCAATAAACGACGAGAACCCGCACGCCACCGCGCCGGCAGTGGCACAGATGGTGTCGTCGTACCGGGTCCGGGGGATGTGCGGGAACAACTTGGGAAAGAGCCGTGTTCTCGCCAAGCACACAGCATACCAGTAGAACCCGATATACGCTCCTAAGAAGCACGAGGACCGCACAGATGTCTTCAACGCCCGTATAAACCGCAGTCTCAAGCGTACTTTCTTGTTGGGGAAAAGCAAAATGAGCAAGTTCAACGGCGCGTATACGCTGATGGCAAACTTGAACCCGCGCCAGAAGCGCCACAACGCGTGGAGCTCGCAGCTCTTGGTGGTGAATGCGTGTACGGCCTCGCACTCGATGGGCTGGTTTGTCGCAAGGTTTCCCCGTTTGGGGTCGCGGCCGTACCGCTCAAAGTAGGACCCCAAAAAGTCCTCATTGGGCCCGTGCTCGCCGTACACTACATCCTTCTCCTTGATCATCTTCAAGATGTCAAAGAACTCAGGGTCCATGTTGGCAGCAGAGGTAATCCACTTATGGTACGCTGGGGGGAGCCTGTCGTGGTGAAAAAACCAGCAGTACATTATGAGGGTGCAGCTGAAGATGAACAAAAGCGGATCGCCGTAGGGTTGTAATCCTGCGGGCACCACCTTTGACAACCACGACGAGAGTGCGGTGTCCATGGCACGCGTAGCCACCAACAACGTCAAGTCGAGCGAGTTGTAGCGGCCGTAGCCCACCACATGGCTCTGGTAGATGGGAAACGTGACCAATGCCGACACCAACGCCGACACTAACGTAGACACAAACGTGGCCGAGGCGGGGCTCCGGAGCAATCGATTGCGCGTGAGAAAGGCGTGCACGAGCGGCTCTAGGATGTTGATCCCCGCCACCAAGCTCGCCGAGAACACGGGGAACTTGCGCGGATGCAACGCACGGAGCATGGTCTTTTTGACTCTTGGCAAGATGCGGTCGTACTTGTGCTTCTTGACGGCGCTGATCATCTGGCCTATAGCCTTGGGAAGCACGAGGTACAAGTAGGCGTACAAAAATGCCTTTAACGACGGCTTGGCCACGCCTTGGATGATGTGGTCCACAAGCCTTTTGTGCTGGGAGCTGCCGTAAACGAGTCTGGTGGACATAATGCGGGATGGTAAACGGGGCTTGTTGTATTTGGTCTGTGGCTGGAAAACTGAGCAGGTGAGCAAAACTCGTTTGTGTACGTGTATCAACAGAACAGACGCGAAAAAAGATTACTGTAGGGGAAAAAAGAGATGGGGAGGGGTGGTGACGTAGGACCTCGGCAATGGGAAGAGATGACCTATAAGAAAAGAAGGAAGGTAGAGTGTCTTTTAGGAGGGTCTGGAACCATCCTTAGCTGTAGTAGCTGCAACGGTAGCGTACTAAGTAACCCTGAGAGTCTACCCCTACACACCCCAATATTATGCACGCAACGCGGCATTCCACTCAACTGTCGATCTTCCCTATGACAAACCACACACATGCAGATAACTCATGGTCACGTGATTATGTGCTGTTCATAACACAACAATACTGAAGGAAACGAGAAGAAAAAAATGTCGACGCAAGGAGCTCTGGCATACGTCAACCCGATTTACCAAATTTCACACCACTGAACACGTATACACCCCAGCGCACAGTTTCATTACCAGGCACCTCCCCCCTCTTCCATCACCACCACCAGGATCTCCCCCTTTTTGACAGGCAATTGGACAGTAATACCCATCAGCACCCCAGTTACTGTCGCCATGGTCAAAATCAGCGATATTGCGCGCACTTCCACGTTTGCGTGGAGCTCGGACAACTTGCCGCTCTTGGCAACAGGCACGGTTGCCGGCGCCGTGGACATCGATTTTAGCACCGCCGCCACCTTGGAGTTGTGGGACATATTCTCCGCCACCAATAAACATGAGCCGGTGTTCTCAGCCACGGTGGAGAACCGGTTCCACGCCTTGGCGTGGTCGAAGCCGTTTGAGGGCCGTCCCCAAGGCTTGCTTGCAGGCGCCTTTGAGAACGGCACTGTTGAGTTTTGGGATGCCGAGACGTTGATCAAGACCAAGGACTTGAGCAAGGCGTCGGTGCACAAGTCGACCAAGCACACGGGCGCCGTCAAGTCGTTGCAGTTCAACCCCATCCAGCCGCATGTATTGGTGACGGGCGGTTCGCACGGCCAGATTTTCATCTGGGACACCCAGACGTTCAAGGAGCCATTCACTCCGGGCCAGGCCATGACCCCCATGGACGAAATCACCAGTGTTGCGTGGAACAACTCGGTGAGCCACGTGTTGGCGAGCACCGGTAACGGCGGGTACACGTCGATCTGGGACTTGAAGGCCAAGCGCGAGGTGTTGCACTTGTCGTACACCGGTCCTTCCGGTCGTGCCAACTTTTCACACGTGGCGTGGCACCCTACAGAGTCGACCAAGTTGGTGACTGCCAGCGACAACGACTCGTGCCCCCTCATTTTGACGTGGAACTTGCGCAACTCGAACGCGCCGGAAAAGATCTTGGAAGGCCACAAGAAGGGCGTGTTGTCGGTGGACTGGTGCAAGCAGGACGAGAACTTGTTGTTGTCGAGCGGCAAGGACAACGCCACGTTGTTGTGGAACCCCATTGCTGGAATCAAGCTCGGCGAGTACCCTACCACGGCGAACTGGGCGTTTGAGACCCAGTTTGCGCCCGCGGCACCTGACGTATTTGCAACCGCCTCGTTTGACGGCAAGCTCGTGGTGCAGACGGTCCAGGACACGTCGCCGCCCGTGTCGAGCAAGATGGGCGTGGCCAACGACGACAACGAGTTCTGGAGCGAGTTGTCCACAGCAGAGACACAGCAGCCCGTGTTTGAGGTGAAGCAGGCACCCCGCTGGCTCAAGAACTCTGCGAGCGTGTCTTTTGGCTTTGGCTCTAAGTTGGTGTTTGTCACCACCAAGGACGGCAAGTCCAGCGTCAACGTGCAGAAGTTTGTCACCAAGAGCGTGGCGGCCGACAAGTTGCTTCAGGACTTGAAGAATGATGACATCCCTGCGATCATCGAGGCCAGGTTGAGCGGCGAGAATGTGAATCTGCACAACCGCACTGACTGGGAGACATTGAAGAAGTTTGCCGACAAGGGTAAGGAGTCCTTCTTTGTCGATGAGGATGAGAAGGAGGAAGTCGCCAAAGAAAACAAGGAGGTCAAAAACGGAGCCAAGGGTGCTGATACTGGCAAGGGCAATCTCGATGACGACGATGACTTTTTCTCGAGCTTGGGCAACGGCGAGTCCCAGAAGGAGGATATGTACACGTACGTCCCCAGCGGTGACTTTAAGGTGTTTACCAAAAGCGACACCGAGAACACCAAGGCGTTCATCAGTTTGGTGTTGCGCAACAAGACTGAAGAAGCCGTGGCGTTGAGCTTGGCCGATAACAAGTTGGAAGAGGCGTTGGTGTTGGCGTTGGATGCCTCGGCCGACGTGAAGCAGCGCGTCAAGAACGCTTACTTTAAAAAGCACAAGGACAACAACCTCGCGCGTGTGTTGTACAACGCCTCTTCTGGCGACGTTACCGACCTTGTGGCCCACGCCAGTGTCGACAACTGGAAGGAGATTGCCATTGGCATCACTTCATTCCACTCGGATGAGACCGAGTACAGCAACAAGTTGACGGAGTTGGGCGACCGGCTCTTGAGCAAGGACAAGTCCCAAAGAGACAATGCGCTTGCCTGCTACTTGGTGGGTGGCTCCTTGGACAAGGCTGCGGACCTCTGGTTGAAGGAGTTACCGCTGTATGAGGCCGAGTTGTTGAAGCAAAAAAGCGAGAGCGTGAGCTCGCCCTCGGACGCACGGTTCCAGGCGTTGACCGATTTTGTTGAGAAGATTACAGCATCGCGGTACGTCACCAAAAAGACGGGTGAGTTGAGTGGGCCGTTGGTGGAGCCCGTGTCGAAGGCAGTGTTGGAGTTTGCCAACTTGGTTGCCAGCAACGGCGAGTTTGAGTTGGCCAACAAGTACTTGCGGTTGCTCCCCACCGAATTTGCCAGCACCGAGAAGGAGAGAATTGTCAAGGCAACCTCGAAGGCGCAAGTTCCAGTGGCCACTGCCGCCACTGGCGCTGCCGCTCGTGTTGGTGGTATAGGTTACAAGCCTCGTGCGGCAGCACCGGTGTATCAGCCTCCACCTGTCCAGGCAGGCGGTGCATACACATCGCCAATTGCGGCTCGGGCAATTCCAGCGAAGCAGCCGCCTGTGGCAGCGTTTGGCCAGGCTCCGCCTCCAGTGGTGACTGCCGCCAGCACCTTTCCCAGATCCAACCCCTACGCGCCTCAGGCAACGCAAAACAACTTTGCCGCTGCCACTCCTTACTCGACTGCTGCCGGTGCGCCTGGGTTTGGCATCACTCCGCAGCCTCAACAGCCGTTGCAGCAGCAAGTAGCGCCACCACCTCCACCAACTGCTGTCTCTGTTGCCCCTCCACCCAAGGCGGGCTCTGCCAAGAATACTGACGGGTGGAACGATTTGCCCGACACGTTCAAGCCCAAGACCAACACTCCACGCCGGGCTGCTGCCTCCATGGTTTCTGCCTCGCTTTCACCCGCGCCTGTCGGTGCCCAACTTGCCAGCGCCATTCCCTTGCAGAGCACGAGTTCCGGCCGGAGAAGCTTCTCCACTAACAACTTTCCGCCCCCACCCAAGAGTGGTACCAGCAGCCGCTCGGTATCGAAGGCGTCTGTGCCTACGTTGTCACCCAAGCCCGCACCTGTGGTTTCGACCAAGTATGCTCCCCCACCATCCGCCGATACAGGTGAGCAGCTGCCTGCACTCCAGCAAGGGTTTCCGGGTATGACCCCAGTGGTGCCCGGCATGGCGCCCAGAAATCCCTATGCGCCCACGAGCGAGCCTAACCCCGCCAAGATCACGTACGCGTCGCCCAAGCAACCAGTGTTCACTCCGCCCGTGCAGCCCGCAATGGCTCCTCCTCGGAACCCATACGCGCCTGCCGCGGGTGCAGCTGTCCCAGGGGCTCCAGGCCACCGGTCGCCTGGGTTCGGTGTTGTTCCACCCCCACCACCACCTCCTCCTCCTCCTGCAGGATCCGCACGCGCGGGAGGCAAGTTGGGCACGGCGCCGCCACCCGCGCAGCCATTTGGTGCTCCCCAGGCTCCTTCTCAGCCTCAAGTGAATGCGTTTGCGCCGCCACCACCACCGCCTGTATCGGCCCAGCCACCAGCAGCTTCTCCTCCACCTCCCTCCGAGCCTGAGAAGCCCAAGCACCCCAAGGGCGACCGGTCGCACATCCCCGAGGCGTCGTTACCCATCTACACCTCGTTGATGGCCGTACTCGAGGCAATTAAGCCCAACATCCCGGAAAAGTACGTGAGACACGGCGTTGATATGGAGCAGAGGCTCAACATCTTGTTTGACCACTTGAACAATGACGAGTTGCCGGCAGAGGTGTTAGACTTGTTGCAGAAGACGAGCGCGGCCTTGGAGGCGAGGGACTTTGACACGGCGGTGGCATATAATGTGGAGATTGCCACCAATCACAGTGCCGAGATTGGCCACTGGCACACGGGCCTTAAGCGCTTGGTCACCATGGCCGAAGCTATGTACTAGAGGAGAAGTAAAAAAAACGGGAGGTTGATGTAGAATGAGAATGTATAAGTAGATGATATGAATCACCGTTTTGTACCAACCAGCAATGTATGAAAGTGGAAGAAGGAACGCACTAGAAAATCTCAAGATAAGCAAAAGCATTGACATTCATTACTTTTTCTTTACTTGCAGTGCTTCTAACGTCTAGTAAAAGACAACCTCGGCGAGCTTGGCGCCGCCGGCATCGCCCTGTACAGGCTCGGCGTTATGGATGCTATCCACCTCGATTAAGAGGAACCGCGTCGTGATGTCCAAGTCGAGCGTGGTGGTATTGTGCCGTGTGGGCACAATCACCTCAAAGAATTCCTCCGGGTCGTAGGGCGCAGTAATGTTCACCGAGTCGGCATACACTTGCTCAAACACGTCGCTCTGGTTCATGAGTGTGTTCCCGGGGTTGGCGTACTTGTAGTTGTTGTAGAGTCCATTGCCAAAGTCCACCTTTGAGAAGAAATCCGTCACGTTGGAAAACTCCTGGCCCGTGTACTTGGAGAGGCGGAGCGTCAAGGGCGGTCTGTCAATCCAGTTGAAAAAGGCACTGGAGATGTTGACATAGTCCTTCATGTCCACCAACACCTTGCCCGTGGTGTCGTTGTACATCACTTGCCATCTCGTGGTATTGTCGCCGTCGTTGATGGAGATTGTCGCGTCGCCATACGCGCCCTCGGTGATGTTGTAGAACAAGGCGCTGCCGCACTCGGAAATGCTTCCGGGGAAACTGGTGTCGGGGGAATACAACGCAAACGCCCGCTCCTCGTTGTCGGCGAGTTCGTAGTCGCCGGCGTTGGGGTTGCGGTCGGCAAGCCGGATGTTGACAAACTTGTCGGCGCTGGGATCGGTGGCGCCCTGGTTCATGACCGTTATGTGGGTCTCGTTGACTGAGATGGCAAGCGTGTGGTTGTTATAGTGGACCTGTTCGTACTTGACGCCGCCATCGAGGCAAGGCAAAGTCACGGGGTCCAACACCAAGAACCGCTTGATCTTGTTATCGACAATGTCAAACCCGAACCGCAACCCCGTCAACCCCTGGAGCACTGCCTGCAATAATCCCCCGTGTGAGGTCAAGAAGGGGAACGCCGGATGCGTGCCGCCATTGGTCAAGAAGTTATCGTTGTTCTGCTCAGAAAACTGGGCAAAGGGCCCGCGTAAAAATGGCTGCACCGCCTTTTGCAAGTATGACTGCGACGCGCACCCCAGGGGCGCCAAGTTGGCAGCCACGATAGAAAAGATCGGGAACGTCATCGCGGGGCCATAGCTCACCTGCTTCATCGAGTAGAACTCCATGTTGGTGTACGCCTGGTCCTTATCCAACAACTCGTTACCCAACGGGTACGTCATCATAATCACGTCTGCCTGCTTGATCCCCACCGACGAGTTCATCCCGAGGTACTCCAAGGTGATGTTCTGCGAGTTGTTTGCGGTAGGGATGTAGATACTGTTAGCGATGCTGGCAAACTGGGGTGACACGTCGCGATCCAAGTGCTGCGCCACGGCAGTGGCCCATTCCATCACCAACGCAATGCCGGCGTTGGTGTACGCGCCGTTGTCCACGTGGTTGGCGTACTCGTCGGGGTCGGTGAGGTTGTGCGTGACATACTTGTCGAGGGTATCGTTGTAGTGCACCACGTAGTCAGCAAAGAAGGTGGCAGCGTCGTGGATGATGGGGAACGCGCTGTTGGCCAAGAACTGATCGTCGGCGGCGCCGCTAACGTACAACTGCCAAGCGGCCATGGCCACCGCCATGTTGATGTGGTATTCGTAGTCCAAGCACGGGCCCGTTGCCGTGCAGTTGCCAAACCGACCGCTGGTCCATGGGTACACCGCGCCCTCGAACCCGTGCGGAACGTTGCTGATTGCCTGCTCATGCGTGTGGAGCCGGTAGTTGACGAGTGACTTGGCGTGTGTGGGCGCAAACGGCAAGATCGCATTCAACATCCAGAGATCAGTGTCCCAAAATACCATGCCAGCATAGCTGTCGGAACTTAAACCACCCACGCCCAAGGCGCCCGTGACACCCTGTGCATTGGGTCTCGTGTTGGCGAGCAAGTGGTACACCGAAGCACGCGACGCAAGGTTGAGCAAGGGGTCGCTGGGGAACGTGATCAAGGGGATCTCCTTGATCTTGGCCCACGCTTGCTTGTGCGACCTGATCGCGTCCTGTGCCGTCTTATACTTGAGCGACACCTGTTTCGCTAACCCCAACACGTCCTTGTCCAGCTTGAGCTTGGGGTCCAAGTCCGAGGACGTGACGCCGGCAAACTTGGACACCAGGAACGTCTCGCCCACTGCAAGTGAGACGTGCGCCGCCTGGCTAGTGCTGCTGTTGCCCGACTGCCGGACAGCAGCGGAGGCGCCCTCGATCTGCAACGACGAGTAGATGGCACCGTACACGTACCCCAAGTTGTTGGGCAGGAACGCAATGTAGATGCCGTCCTTGTCGTGGCCCACATAGTTCAACTCGCACCGCTTGGCAGTGCCAAAGTCGAGAGTGTCGCGCACGGTGATGTTGTACGTGGTGTTACCGTTGTTGGTGACACGCAACTCTACCAACCCCAAGCTGGTGTCGGAGCGGTGTGCCAACACCTGGTACTGCACGTCGAGGTCGCCGAGCCACGTGTATTGGGTTGTGACGATACCATCGCTAAGTGACAAGTTCTGCACATAGTTGGAGATACCACCAATGGTGGGGGTGGTGCTGCTGTTGGTGAGGGCGGGGTCCAACACGTAGCTGCCACCTTCAGAGTCGGTGGCCAACTGCAACGTCGTCCACTGGGGCACCGCGGCAATGACACTCTCATACCCGTTCTTGAGCAACTCGGGAAAGTTGGTGCCCGTGGTGTTGGGCTGGATATCGTAGAACCCGGCAATGAACGCCCCGGAGAATCGTTCATCAAATAAGGGCCACCCGTTCAACAAGTCATCATCATTGGCGTCGGAGACGTTCAGCAACTGATCAAAGGTGAATCCCTGGCCCAAGTTGGGGAGCCGGCTGCCGATGTACCCGTTGGCCACGTACGGCTGGCGCTGGTACTGGTTGAAGGCGGGGAACTCGGCTGTGCCCACGACGTTGGTGTCGTTGTCATAGAACGCGGCGTCAGAGTACTTGAGCTGGCTAAACACCTGCTTGTTGACAGGGTCGTTGATCAACTGGGTAAGCGCGCCAATGTCGATGGGCAAGACCGAACTAGTGGTGGGATCGCTGTTCCGGATCTTTCCCACGGGGATGTAGGGATACGCCGTAGCATATCTTGCCGAGAACAAGTGGAGGCTGACCAACAAGAAGAGGTTTGCCAACAACGTCATGGTGACTATCGCTTTCGAGGACTGGAAGATATCAAGGGCAAGTCGTAGCAACGGGAGCGGACGCGTGGATGTTGAACCTGCTTCTAGGTCTGCTTCTAGGTCTGCTTCTAGGCGTGAGGGGTGCACTGTGAGTATATTGCACCCAGGAACAGGGCTACCCATGGCAATTTATAGTTCTTTTTTTGTTCCAGAGGCTGAAAAAGCTTCCGTGCGGGGGGAGCGAGCGAGCGTGGGTGATGGTGGACTGGAGGGGGAGCTAGGGAAACAAAGAACGAGCGATCGAGGGAACGAGGATAAAGCTAAACGCCGTAGCAGAAGCATGCATGCATGCGTATATGCGTGCGGTGGTGGGGTTGGGGGACAAAGACAGGGCGAGGGAAAGAGGAAGGGAAGGAGGAAAAAAGGAGAGGAACAAAGTCCTTCCCAGACAGGCTTGGCCATTACTTGGGGCAAGTGGAAAGAGGAGCAAGAAAAAAAGACAGGGTTGGAGCAACACTGAGCTAGCAGGTGTTTGTGGGCTTATCTTTTGGTCCTCTTTCTTTCCACGACCCAGTACGGAGCGGTTGAACACCAAAGAGGAAAGGAGGAGGTGAGTTACCAGGCGTGGAGGTAAACAATGGAGCTGGGTAGTGTCGTTTGTTGACTATGGGATAAGGAGGAGGGAGGGGGGAGGAGAAACAGTAGTCAGACTATCCTTTTGTGGTGCTATTGTTTGCTTGGGCGGAGAAATTCCACAAACAGCATGCAGTTTGTTCGGATTAATAGGGGGATGGAAGAGCAATTCCACAGAGCACTATGAATGTTCCCCCTCGAGAGTGCAGAAAACGACGAATAAGGTTTGTTCAGAGGGCATAGCATGGGTGAATAGGGGGCTATTCAAGGGAGGGATGCGGCAACGATGCGCAGTTGCGTTTTTTCCTGAATTTCACCATTGAGCCCAACAAGAACAACAATGCCGTGCATGGCGGTGTGCGGTGTGGGAACGGGGTGGGGTGACGATCATAGGAGGCGGAGAGCGGGTGAATGTGGGGGGGCTGCAGCGGCAGTATCAGGAGGGAATGTCGGGCGAGAGGCAAATAGGAGTGGGGCGGCGCTCGTTGTCAGCGGGCCGTAAACAGGCGCAGTGTCGAGGACCAGAGTGTAATTGTTGCAGTAGGTTTCTGTGTGTCGCAAGTTGTATTGAAGAAATATAACTTGCGACATGGAAAGTTGGTCCTATCCGGGTAACTCCTGATGGGTGATGCCCAGCAGCTCTGCTAAAAGAAGTAGAGGGGGAGGTAGGGTGCATGTCACCGGCTTTCGTATGTAGGTGGCACTTTCATATGCGGTGCCTCCTTATCTCCCTTCCTCTGCAATGGCCTCTACTTCCCCTACCACCTCTCCACCACTGTTGAGCGCCTTACCATTACACTTGCACTGAAAAATAGAACCCGAAAAAATTTTTCTAGTGAGTCAAATCATCGTCGTTAGTGGGAGCAACAACAGCAGCAGCAGCAGCAGTCACAGGCATACACACGAGCTACAGCACCCATCATGTCGTCATCGAACTGCAGATTCTACGAAAACAAGTACCCCGAGGTTGATGAGGTCGTCATGGTCAACGTGCAGGAGATTGCCGAGATGGGCGCGTACGTCAAGTTGTTGGAGTACGACAACATCGAGGGGATGGTGTTGTTGTCCGAGTTGTCGAGAAGACGTATCCGGTCGATCCAGAAGTTGATCCGTGTGGGCAAGAACGAGGTGGCCGTGGTGTTGAGAGTGGACAAGGAGAAAGGGTACATTGACTTGTCGAAAAGAAGAGTGTCTGCCGAAGATATCGTTAAGTGCGACGAGAGGTATAACAAGTCCAAGGCCGTACACTCGATCTTGAGGCACTGTGCCGAGAAGTTCACCATCTCATTGGAGAAGTTGTACGAGACCATTGGCTGGCCGTTGAGCCGCAAGTACGGGCACGCGTATGACGCGTTCAAGATGTCCATCACCGACCCTACCATCTTCGACGACATTGAGCCCCCCACGCAAGAGGTGTTGGAGGAGTTGAAGTTGTACATTTCCAGGCGGTTGACCCCGCAGGCTATCAACATAAGGGCCGACGTCGAGGTGTCATGCTTCAGCTACGAGGGCATAGACGCCATCAAGACCGCCTTGAAGGCAGCCGAAAGCGTATCGACGTCCCAGATGCAGGTCAAGGCCAAGTTGGTGGCGGCGCCCTTGTACTTTATCTCCGCTACGGCGCTAGACAAGAACCAGGGTATCAAGCTTTTGGAGGAGGCCATTTCCAAGGTCACCGAGTCGATCGAGGCCGCGGGGGGCAACTGCAAGGTGAACATGGCGCCCAAGGCCGTCACTGCCAACGAGGACGCCGAGTTGGAGCGGATGTTGGAAACCAAGGAGGCTGAGGATAAGGAGTCGTCGGATGAGGAGGAGGATGAGTAAATGCGGCGGCAGTGGCAGAAGCAGTTACACACAACTTATAAAGACAACATGCTTGTTACTACATGAAAGAAGAAAACCAAAAAATACTAAAGATAGAAGTAGAACTGTTTAAGGGGAGGATCTAGGTGGACTTTTTGAGCAAGAGCCGGTTCTTGTTGGCACGCTCGATAATGTACGCCGGAAGGTTGGGGATGAGCTGTGGAGACACTCTTAGCTCTGTCACCGACTCGGGGATCACCATCCCGTCGATAGAGAGCAAGTCGGGGTTGCCGCTGATGTCAAGAGTCTTGAGGTGGTTGCCAAACTTGACGTTGCGGATTAGCCGGAGCTCGTTGTAGGCGAGACTGAGGTATCGTAGTCCCGGGGGGAAGTCATATGACTCGATCGAGCGGATGGCGTGGCACCCGAGCTTCAACACCTTGAGATTGGGCGGGAGGATGACATCCTTCAACGTAGTGATGTGCTTGTCGTTCTCAAACGCCTCCGGATCGTTTTCAAGGTCCAACACCTCCACAGTGGGCGGGAGAATCACATTCTTCAACGTAGTGATGAGGTTGTCGCCGAGGTACAACTCGCGCAACCGCGTGGGGAGCTGTACCTTGTTGAGGGTCTTGATGTTGTTCTCGTTGAGGTAGAGCACCTCGATGCTGTTGGGCAAGCGCAATGGGTTGATGCTGTTGACGCCGCAGCTGGTGAGCACCAACACCTTGAGGTAGGGCGGCAACTTTAGCCCCCTCGTGTTAGTCATGGAGCTCTGCAAGTTCAACACGTCCAACAGGTCAGGGAACTTGATCCCCGACATCGATTCGTTGGGGATATTCGACACCTCGAGCTTGCGCAAGGTCTCAGGGAACCTGATGCCGCGCACGTTGTCCAAGGGGTTGAAACCGATATTCAACGACTGCAAGTTGCGCGGGAAGTTGACGCTCAGCAAATTCTCGAGCCGATTCTGCGAAATGTCGAGGTGCTTCAAAAAGGGCGGGAACTCGGCATAGTCGAGGAAGTATATTTTGTTATCCTCCATCTCTAACCTCTCGAGGGTAAGCGGGAATTTGATACTATCTATCGAGTGCACCGCGCCCTGCCCTGCAAGAAGTGTCTTGAGCTTCAGCGGCATCTTGAATCCGGCCAACGTCTCCAACGCGTATCCGCCACCGATATTCAACACCTCGAGGGTATCTGGTAAGCGTACCCCGGGGAGGAACCGAATACTGCTCTCACCATAGTCCAAGATCTTCAAGTTGGGCCAGTGCTGGATATCCAGCTGGATCTCGTTGCCGAGCCGTGTGAGCTCGTCCTTCTCGGTGATGTATACGGTGTCCATGTCGTACTTGTTGATCACGGAACAGTGCACCACCTTGTCGGCGCACGCGTTTTTCAACGTCTCGAGGAACTGGGCGTACGCCGCCACCTCGCCGGCGCTGTACTCGCTCCACTTTTTGTTGGGCTGGAAGTGGATGTGGTATGCCACATCGCCCACCTCGGCAAGCAACTTGTGGTAGTTTTCGAGGAAGCGGATAAACTGCTTCAAGTCGGACTCGAACAAGTCGCTGTACTCGATGCACATGTGCACACTGTCGAACTTGACGGACGAGATCGTGGTTTCCTGAAACACTTTGTCGATGGTGGCGATCTCAATCACCGTGAGGTAGTTGTTGGGAAGCTCCCGCAACTCCTTCAACTGCACTATCGTGTGGTAGTACTTGGGCTTGTCGTATAGGAGCACGAGTCGATTTATCAGCATGCGATGACTGGGTGATGGTGGTGGTGGTGGTTGGGAGGTGGTTGTTTTTCTGCAAGAGAAAAGATGGCAGAGAGAAAAGGCACCAAAAAAAGAAGCACCAAAATCCGAAAAAAACACATTACCCTTGGTCCTACTCTATGCTTTATAACCCCTCTATATCCTTTGACCGCCCCAGACAAAGCAGTGGGTAAACACACTTGTGACCGGTACCGTCACCCCTGTGTAGTCTGCGTCATCGTAGTTGACATTTGATTCCGACATGGCGTCCCTCGCCTTGATGTACCCGCGCACAACGACCAAGCTCGCGGCGCAGGCAAAGAACGACACCCCCGTGAAGATGGCACAGTTGCGGTAGCTCGTGGGGTTGACCTCAGCACCTGTGCCCTTGGTGAGCTTGGTGCCGATGACGGGGGAAAACACGCAGCTGGCACCCATCACCATCCACAAGTTACCAAACACCACATTCATCTTGCGGAGCCCAAACACGCGCGCAATCACCGGTGCAATCATGCTGTAGATGGACCCCATGAGTGCGCCGCTTATCAACGCAAACGCAACCACGGTGGCGTAGTTGCGCGCCGGGATCCACATCGCCAACGAGATGATGCACATGATGGTGTACGCGAAACTGGACACGGTGGCAATACCAAACCTATCCGACAAGAACCCCACGAAGGGCCGCCCTACACACGATCCCAACTGCACCATGGCAGACACAATGGACCCCTGCCGCTCGGTGTAGCCCAAGGAGGTGGTGAAGTTGGCCAACGTGTATAACAAAATGACATACCCAAACATGCAGGTGGCGATGTAGAACGCGAGCAACCAGAAGGGCGCCGTCTTGAGCACGCTAAGGTCAAAGAACTTGAGCTGGATGTGTAGCTTCTTGGCCTTGCTCTTGGCAATGAAAATGGCGATCCACGTCAAGCCGAAGCCGATGATGCTCTGTACGCGCAAGGCCCAAAACACGCCCTTTTCGTCAACGACCTTCTGCATGGCCAAGTTGTAGAAGATGCCACCCAAGCCGGAGCCACCCGTGGCGAGCCCGCTGGCAAACATCCGCCGCTTGCGGAAGTACTGGGGTAAAAGAGTGGTGGTGGGGATGGACAAAAATGCCAAGCCGAAACTCAACATGACCCCCTGTGTCAAGTACAACTGCCACAAGCGGCGCGACCAGCTGGCCAACATGAGTCCCGTAAATTGCAAGCAGTTGCCAATGATTAGGGTGGGCCGCACACCAATGTGGCCCATGATGTAGGTGACTGCTGGGGAGAAGAACATACCCACCCCGAGCGCCATGCCGCCAATATACGCGTAGTCCATCTTGGTGGCGTCGGGGAACGTGCCCTTGGTGATGTAGTTGGCAAAGAAGACGGCAAAGCCTGAGTTCATGCCGAAAGTGTTGAAGTTGAACAAGACGCATGCAAAGCAAATGGCCCACGCGTAGCCGCGGTCCGTGTCTGGATCGGATTCGGCAGCCGCGGATGCAGCGACGGCCTCTCTTTCGATATCCACGTTCTCTTCTTTGGACTCCGTCCTGACAGCAGGCTCATATTCGAGATCCAGTGACTGTGAAGAGTTTGTCGCCATGATGGGAGAAGTAGCTGTGGTAGAAATGGTGGTGGTTGTGGCTGCCACTAATGGCTGTTTCTGTATCCCTCTTTGTATTCTCGGCAGGCAGAAGAATGAATGAGTCTCTGCATATATATGCACACGGAAGCACAAGAAAGAAAAAAATTTTAGACATTGTGCCTAAAAGTCGGGATGGCCGCACCGAGACGGAAGAGAACTGTTTCGGAGATAACCCACACCATCAAAACATCAAAAAAGCGGTGGGCGCACTCCCCTGGCAAGAAAATAACGCCAATACTGACTAATTCCGCGTGTGCGGAGAAAGTGGGGTTTACGGAGCAAAAGCAGACTGTAACAACACGCGGACGGTGGTTTCCGAGTTGCTCTTGTTTTTTGAGATATCGGAAAAAGAAAGCTGGATGTCTCAAACGAAGGCCGCTATGGGAAGTACATTGTTGGTGTTTGTCGTTGGCGCCCCATACTGGAAGTAGACGCACTCTTTTAACCCCGAGTACTGATTCTAGGAAAGAAAAGACGCGGAAATAAAAGGGAAGGGGAAGAGAAGAAGTGGGCTTTTTCGGAAGCGCTACCCGATTTCCGACTCAATCATTTTTCAAAAGAAGGAGAGCAATACACAACCCCCTTTTTCGTGTATTGCATGCAGCACCGTCATCGTTTGGTGGTATACCAACAGGGAAGCAACAACAGCAAAGGTGCCCTCTAAGTTTAAATTTTCTGGAGGGGAAAGCCCGGATGAGCAAATACCAAAAAAACGGGTAGGTGCCGGTTATGAGCCTGCATCACGTGTTTTCCTCATCCTTGGCACTCACTTGCATGGAAGAGACCCTCTCTGCTTCCATGGGTAAGTCATATTCATGCCTGGTGGACTATATCTGCTTGCGCTATCCCCCCACTGTTGGGGAATGGGGAAAGGCTGTTTATGAGGGACTGTTTGGTCCTGGTTGAAGTGCGGATAATGAAAGCAGCATGGTGGAGGGGAAGATTGCGGAAAAAAGAATAAAAGGGGGGCTAGTCACGGATGGCAACATGGCAATTGACATGTTGCACTTGTGCCTTTCCTTGGCGACAAGGCCGATGTCGGATGAAGCAGACAAAGAGGGCTTTGACCACACTCCGCCACAGTCGGAGCAGTACTACACAGGTGACGTTGTCCTAGTGATGCGCCTTGGTAACTCGACATTGCATACCAGTTTGCTCCAAGCAGTTAAGCTTCGATGCCATTGGCTCTACCACATCAATCCTCTTCATGACTCAGAAAGAAGCCAGTGTCTCTTGTGACTGTTGCGTAGAAATCCACTTTTTACTTTACACTTGTGTACGTGCTATCCCTTTTCGTATATTACGAAATAGGGAAAGTGGTCTAGTGGTATGATTCACGCTCGGGGAGTTGTTCCCTTAACAAGGAGCGAGGAGACATGCGTGAGGTCCCGGGTTCGATTCCCGGCTTTCCCCCATTTTCTTTTTTTGCTATTTTCCTGAACACGAAAATGTTTTTTTTTCACCCTCAAGGAAGAACTCTCGTTGCAGCGGCAATCCATGGTGTCTCTAGTGCATGCCAGCTGCCTTAGTGGTAGACTGAAGAACATACAGGAGGATTTTATCATTTTTCGTTGCTGTGTTGGTAGGAGACCGTGGTCATGGCTAAGTCCTGCATGTCCTGGAAGTCACGAAATAGGGAAAGTGGTCTAGTGGTATGATTCACGCTCGGGGAGTTGTTCCCTTAACAAGGAGCGAGGAGACATGCGTGAGGTCCCGGGTTCGATTCCCGGCTTTCCCCCATTTTCTTTTTTTGTCTCCATGTGGTTCACGAAGCCTTATTTTTTGTCACTCGCAGGAGCAGTAGTCGATGTACGGACCTCCCTGCTTCTCCTGCTGATGTTTTTCGCATCTCCTAACACACTGGTATCTTTCTAGTCCCTCTTCAGATCTTCTCTGCTGATATCTAGTGATTTCCTCTGTCTGCTCAATTTCACCAACATTTCGTTAAAAAAGTGGAATAAATTACGTGAGATTAGGGAGAAGAAACATCTTCATTGCGGCAAAAACCCACTACACAACCACCAAACACCCCCTGAGAATACCTTATATCGTATGTACCGTAGCCATTCCTCTAAACCACCCTTCCCATCGATCAATCAGAATCCATCCAATTACGCTTACTTGTGTCCTGCACGACACCACACACAATCCACCATCCACCTCTCACAAGCGAAAAGCAAGAGAAAAAAAAGACTATCATCAAGAGGAATTGCATTATTAAGCAAACATTCCACGAGCCGTTCCCCTTCTACTACACCAATGTTCAGAAGAGCTTTGTTCAACACCAGACTTGTATGCAAGAGAACCAAAAGACACGTACCAGTCCTCTTTCTGTTTTTACTAACACGGTCTCCCCATTTCTAGGCACCTCTTGCGCGTCCCCAGTTTACCCGTTTCATATCGTCGGAAATCAAAGAGGCGCTCGACAAGGCCGTCGTGTCCTCCCCCGTGGTGTTGTTCATGAAGGGTACACCAGAGTTCCCGCAGTGTGGCTTTTCCCGGGCCACGATCCAGACGTTGGGCCAACAGGGCGTAGATCCGGACAAGTTTGCCGCGTTCAACGTGCTCGAGGACCCGGAGTTGCGCGACGGGATCAAGGAGTATAGTTCGTGGCCCACGATTCCGCAACTATACGTCAACGGCGAGTTTATCGGCGGGTGTGATATTGTCATGAGCATGGCGCAAAGTGGCGAGTTGGCGGAGTTGTTGGAGAAAGAAGGCGCGTTGATCCCGGAAGAGCCCGAGGAGGTTGAGTCGGCAAACATCAAGCCCAACCGAGAGTAAGGGAAAAATAGCAGAGGGGAGAGGGGTGGTGGTACTGTTCCCTTTATACATATTTAATACATGTCATCATCAAAAGAGTTCAAACTGTAGAGTATTTTGGGTCATTTATATATACATAGTGGAAAGCCGATAAACATAAATCTGTGAAAAAAGCCATAAATCATTGTGCACGATGAGTAGAAACACCGAATTGAACCTCCCCCTTGCTCCACCACCATTCCGCATGAAAAAATAGAAGTTAAAAAACAGCCAGCAAATAATATAACAGGCTGGGGAGAATCGTTGTTGCCCACGGTTGGGTGGGCAGACGTGGTAACTCCCCAGAGAAGTAAAACAAAATAATGTGGAGCGCATCAGTGGTGATGTACAATTAACCTGTCGCGCTCGTCCGTTTCGTAGACGACTTGCGCCGCGCCAACAAGTTGGAGTCGTTGAGGTTGAGGGTAAACTTGTAGTCACCATTGATGCCCGAGATGATCGAGGACGAGCGCGTGTGGTACTCACCGTCGTTGTCCAGATTAGACGAGTTGGTCATGGAATACTCGTCGTCCTCCATCGCCTTGGTCGACAACTTCGGCGTGAGCTGCAAGCTGGCCACCTCATCACCAAGCTCGCTGATCCCATCTTCAGAGTCAGACTCTGTTGGCGACTGGTCGAGCTTGAACACGTCCTTGAAGTTGACGCCCTTGGGGAAGGGGGTGCCGACATAGTTGCCTCTGCGGAGAACAACGTCTTCATCATCTTCCTCCTCCTCTTCATCTTCCTCCTCAGTCTCCTCATCGATGTTCTCGATAAACTGGCTCGTCGACTGCTTGAAATTGTCCTCAATCATGGCAGGGTTGTCAAACACCTTCTTGATCGCTTCTGCGCGGGGCGAGCGCATCGGCTGGTTGGACATGGGCACGGGCACGGGCACCCGCAAGTCGCTGGTGTCCTCGATATGCGCCACCTCATACTCCTGGGAGAAATAGTTGGCGGTGGCAGCGGCACCAGTGGCGTCAACACCACGTTCCTGCTTCCCACTCTGCATCCACGGGTGGCTCCAAATCTCCTCCACTGTGATCCTCTCCTCCGGGTTGATGGTCAACATGCGGGAAATCAAGTCCTTGGCGTTGCTACTAATCTCGTCCCACCACGGCTGTAAAAACACATACTCACCACGAACGATCTTGGCTGTCAAACTGTTGGCGTCATCATCATAAAACGGTGGGAACCCGCACAAGATGGTGTACAAAAAGCACCCCAACGACCAGATATCCACCGACTTGGAGTAGAAGTTCTTGGTCTTTTTAAAAATATGCCGCGTGCTGCACGTAATCACCTCGGGAGCTGTGTACCCCGCGGTGCCACAGGGGGTCTTGAGAGGCACACGTGCCTGGTCATTGTCAAACAACCGCTTCGCGAGACCAAAGTCAGCCAACTTGATCATGCCAATGGTGCCACCGCCCACATGCGGCTTAAAGGTGCCCTCGTCGACTTTGTCGCCGTCGTCGGACTTGCGCAACGTGCGCGCAAACTCCTCCGTAGAGCGCGCAAAGTAGGGGATCTTCTTGAACAACAAGTTCTCGGGCTTGATGTCCCGGTGCACGACATTGTGTTTGTGCAAGTAGTCCACGGCCGCAAGCAACTGCATAAACACATGCCGCGACAAGGACTCGGAAAAATACGTGTACTCGATAATCTTGTTGAAGATCTCGCCGCCGTTGCAGTACTCGAGCACCAAGAAACAATGCTCCGGCGTGTGCACGGCGTGTAACAACTGCAAGATGTTGGGGTGGCGCGTCTGCTCCATAATGGCAATCTCGTTCTGGATATTGTGGAACTGCAGCGACGAGAGGTGCGTCTTGTCGATAATCTTGATGGCCACCACGGCGTCGCGCACCGCATCGTACGCCTTGTACACGGTGGAAAACGCGCCCTCGCCGAGGACGCAGATCAACTTGTAGTCGGGGGGTATGTCGGGGTACTGCTCGTTCAACGACGCGTCAAACGAGAAGGATGCATACAGCGCCGAGCGCATGGAATGGGATGGAGCCGTGGTGTTTTCAGTGGTGGTGATTTTGATGTTGTCAGTGGTAGTGTCATTTTCGGTATTTTCGGTGGCGACAGGGCCAGCGGTGTTGCTAGTGGCGGTCATGACGCTGTCCAGTTCTGCTTGCGATAATAGGGAGGATGCAATGGACGCGGCGTCCGCCAGCATGTTTTGATGGTGGTAGTGACTTGTGGGATCGATCCTACTGTCGGTGTCGATCTCTGTTGCTATGTTTTTTGGGATTAGACGGATGTTTGCAGCTTGCGAGCAAAGCCTTTCTGAGGACTGACGTGGCTCGGAGACGGCAGTTGTGTAAGAAGTGGCAGTTGTAGGGTTGTTGTTGAACAATTTCTTGAAGTTCTGCAAGCAAAGAGGAAGATGGTTAGTATTTATTGTGCTCCTTGGTTGTGACTCCCTTACTCCAGGAAAAAGGGGCAGCTAGGAGAAGCCCACCAGGAGAAAGAGCTCTCGCTCACTCTATTCTCGGCAGACAGTTAAGGCCCATTTAGTAAAGGAAAATTTTTTTCTTGTTGTGTTCTCCCTCTCTCAGTATGCAGATTCCACCATGATGCGTTTCACTCTTTTTGGCGGAAATTCTCTCTCCTCTTTTCATTTTCCCTTTTTTGTCTTTTCGTGCAGTAGAAAGTAAAAGAAAAAATGGAGTTCTGGTTGGTGGTGCAGAATGTCGTGTGATGGATAATTGGACAGGACACACTACCTTGATAGGGTGATACCTTTGCTCAGAAAAAGACCCATCCTGCACACAAGGCGTAGGAGGGAGCCACAAGCAAACACAGACACAGACACAGACACAGACACAGACACAGACAATAGACAGTAGACAACAGATAACAAAAGCAAAGAAGGAAAGGAAAGGAAAAGAAAGAATGGCAACCCAGGAAGGACGGCAAAGGTAAAAGACAAAGCCCATACAACACATAGGTTTTGTTTTCTCGGAGCATGATAATATACCTGTACCGCAATAACCGTTTTCGGGAATCGCTACCAGGAGAAGAAGGAAAGAAAGGGGAAAAGCGCAACATCACCAACTGTTTTCAATGGGCCTGTAGCAACGACGGCGTCTCAGCCCTGGACTCCTTCTCCTCATACGGGTATATTTCTTTTCTTTTCTTCCTGGGCTGTCGAGGTGAGAAATGGGCATGTGAGCATGTGAGCATGTGAGCAGTGGTTGTGCTTCTGGTTGTGAGCTCATGGTTGTTCTAGCAGACATACTGTTTCGGGACAACAAGGAAAAAAGTCCTGGATGGGAGGCAAGAATGTGCTCTGAAGAGGAAGGATACATACGTCATAAAGTGGCATGAGGGTGGCAACCAGTTGTGGCGTGATGTCAGAACGTAAGGAGGGATGGCGTTGAAGCTGGTGGTGCCGATGTAGGAGTATGGGAATGGCTTATAGGTGGATCGGTTTGCAACAATATGTAGGAGCAGGAGCAGTAGTAGCAGGAGTAGCTAGGGGAAATGTGGTTGCTACTTTTACAAAAGGTGGTGGGCTGTCTGAGAAAGCGGAGGACTGGCTTTGTTGGGCAACTGATACACTCTTTTATAGTGTTGAACCGGTGAACAAATGGAGTCAGACAGGAGTATGGGGTGGCTGTCAATATTTGAGAGAAGTGGGTTCTCTTCCATAGGGGGTCCCTCCTGGCGATTTGTTGGGAGGGGTACTGATTTGGTTGTCTACTTATACATTTGCTTTGCTTTCCCTTTCTCCCCCCTCACTCTTTTCTTCCCTACAAAGTGTGTTTCACTTGTAATTAACTACCGATTACGTAAGCAGAGCCCAAGTTTGAGGGGAAACTGCCTCTTTTGTGTTTTCCCTTTCTTCTTCTTTCTTCTATGTATAGAGACAAAATAAACATATCCATTTTCCCTTGGCGATGCATGCTTTGCCTTGTATTGTTTATCATGCAAGTGGTGTCTCCCTCAAATGATGTCATCGTGGTAAGGAGCAACCGAGTTCTCCTGTAAGTAGCCCTCTCCCCACTCTCCCCCTACCGAAGGCCCAGTCTCACCCTCTCGCCCGCACATGCTTCACGAAAGGCAATGCCCCCAAGACTGGTGATAAAGCTCTACCGCGTTTTCGGTGTCTCCCGTAAAACAGAGGATAATCCTCTCTTCCTTGTGTATCCCAGCCCGATATTTTATTTTTTTGTTCCCCACTGGATTGGCGGTTGGCTTTGGTTATGGCTGATAGTGGTCAGTGTGGAGCTCCAAGGAGGGGCAAAGGCGAACGCGGAGAACACGAGGAAGGAGTGATAAGCTTTAGCTTTAGAAGGCAGTAGAAGAGGAGATGGGGGGACGGTTACAAATAGACGCTCCCGAGGGATAGTGCAAATCTTGTATTTACACAGAGAAGAACCAACGTTATTTTTAGCTACTGTTTACATTTGCTCTATCATCAAAGAGCCAGAGAGCCATAGTTAGAAGCCATTCCACCCCCAGGTGGAGAGACTAATCGGCACAGAGATAAACCTTAATTTCATGTGGTGTATGTTCTCTCTCCTTGTTTTTTGGCTTCATGGGTGAGAATTTCAGATGGAGTGAGTGGGTTGTGGTGCATTCAAAAAGCAAACTCCGGAATAGGGCGGTCTGCTCAATCACCACCCGCGCCTGCTCCGCCCGCAAGAGTGTCACAATAACGGAGGGGGCAGTGGCACAAACCGCTGCCGCCAGTGAGTGATTGGTCACCAAAGTACTGATCAAATGGTGCCGTGTTCTGGCACAGCTTTCTTTCCCAAGCACTGGAGGAGCTGGCTACAGTGGCTAGCCCCACCTCGCATCCCCACCAGCCCCCATGGAGATGGGAGATAGGAGTAATATCTCTCCATTTTCCTTCCTTCGCACGACCGCTTTAGTCACGACTTTTTCAAATCACAATAGGAAATAATAATCTGGGTACGAATCTGAGGGAGGAAATGGGGAGAAGAAAGGCGGGATGGAGAGCAAGGGGAAAGCCAAAGAGGCCAGCGCGGCAACTAGGGAGAGGAAATACAAGGCGTGTAGCTCACCCTCGAAAGAAAGGCAGTGTCCTCCTCGTGGTACCATCGAGAGCTGCTGTGCGCCAGGTGACGACAGCCCGCGGCCCACAAAACCAGCGCAACCTTTCCCCATGCACTATGCGTGCAACATAATTTGACATCACTTATTCCACGGACAGTGCACATAAGCACTGTCGCTATTACCAAGCACAATAACCCGTGCCGTGCCCCTATGAAACTGTGGATTGAGAATGCAACCCACACCACACACACCTCTTACTCACTTGACACTCTGCTCCCCCCTTTGCTGAAACTAGCGCACTGCTAATAAAAGGCCTCCCCGCCTGGGGCTATCCCCTGGCGCCCCGCCATGTTGCCTATTGTTCACCAGAGTGTGCGGAATGTGAACAATAGAAGGATCAGGCTGCAGCTAGACAAGGAGGAGAACAAAGTTTAGTTCCAAGTGGGAAAAAAGGACGTACCTTGCGGAGCATCCAGATGTATGGGCTGAGACTGATCACCAGGGGAGGATACCCATTGTCCTCCATGATGCCGCACGAGCATGTTGATGGGAGCGATACAGTGAACATGGTAAGTGAGTAGACTGGCTGGCAGTGAGCCTCCCCTTGTCCGGAGCACACAAAGGAGATACCCTCCATTGCACAGAAGATGGCAATTGGATCACCCATTTATGAACGCCAAGGCAGACCTTTTGTGATACAGACACTTGCCACCTCCGGAATCTTGGATCTCGCCCACTTCTGTTCCCTTCTCAACGTATGCATCATTTTTTCTAGGTATACACTTACAACCCCACTAGTTCTTCAAAGGAGACACGTTGGCGGGGAACTGGCCCTGAACATTACCGGCAGGCGAGTACGAGCAGATAATATACTTGCCCCAGCCCTGGGCCAGGCAGTCCTTGTAAGCGCAGCCCAACTTGTTGGAGGCGTTCCACACCACCTGGGTGAAGTGGCCCGTGGCCGACGAGAAGCCGGGGTTGGCAAAGTTGTACGAGCTAATCTCGCCGTACCACGCATCCACAACACTGTCGCCGCTGGAGTAGCCCAAGCCCAAGTTCTCGCCGTAGGCGCCACCGGAGTGGGTCAACAGGCCGGAGCAGTCGTACTGGTTGGCGTAGTTCTGGGCGTAGTTGTACGCAGACTGGTCCCACGACATGGCCTGGGCGCCGTGGAGAGCGCGTTTGGCGTTGTGCGCGTTGAGAATGTCCTGCGAGAAACCTGCGTCCTGGGCGTTGCCAAAGTCACCGTTGTTGCTGCTGCTGCTAGCAGTAGTGGTGGCAGGGGCTGGG
>MXQC01000091.1:0-45356 GCA_002094185.1 Zhuliangozyma boniae | reverse complement strand
CGTATTGTGTCATGGTTCAGCTGTGCGATGACTTACCCGGTCGTTGCTGTGGCCGTCGCTGATCTGGCTGACCCCGTTGTTGACCTGGCCAGCACTGATCTGGCTGACCCCGTTGTTGACCTGGCCAGCACTGATCTGGCTGACCCCGTTGTTGACCTGGCCATCACTGATCTGGCTGACCCCGTTGTTGACCTGGCCATCACTGATCTGGCTGACCCCGTTGTTGACCTGGCCATCACTGATCTGGCTGACGCCATTGTTGACCTGGCCATCACCCAACTGCGACGCAGCACCCGAGCTCACTGCTTGACCATCACCGCTCTGGCTGACCCCCAACTTGTCGGCAACATTGGCGTTGCTGGCAATGGCGCCGTCAATGCTGCTGGAGTCCTCAGGGACGGCGAGCACCTGCAAGCTGAACTGGAAACCAGCGTCCCAGATCAAGCCCTCTCTGACGCTGCCGTCGGGGAACTTCCAGTTGTCCCCGTCTCTGGTGCCGTTGGTGGGGAGAAGTTTCTGCCAGTTGAACTGGGTGGGCGCGGCAGTGGCAGCTGCGAAAAGGAAAACAAAAGTGGAGAGCTTCATTGTGTCGAGAGGCGTGTAAGCGAGAGCGTGGAGAGGAAGGGAAGGGAAGAAAAGGCGAGATTGACGAGCGATATGATTGCGTGGGGACGTCCTCCTTTTATAGACCACCTGGAGGGCATGTCCACACACCCCTATTCCGTAGACATCCACACAGTGAGACAGCATTTGGTCTGTTTTCGCGCTTTCCTTTTTGCTGTGCCGCATGTGTACATTTCTGGTTCTTCCCCCTCTTTGTATACCAAAAATAGAATTCCTTTTTTTCCCTCTTTCGCTTTTCTCAAACAGATGATCATTGCGGGGGGATGGCTTCGTTTAGCGCCTCTGATTGCGAAAACACACAAGGAGGGGTGGCGTTACGAAGAACCTCGGGGAAGAAGACCAGCACAGCAAAAAGGAAAGGGGAGGAACAACGGAGGAGAAGGAGAAGGAGAAGGAGAAGGAGAGGAAAGGGTTGCGTAATTGAGCAAGAAAAAAGCAGCCACTGCAGCCACTGCACCGTGCAATCGCCCGCAAGAGGCCGTTGCCCAGCAATCACGGGGGCACCTTTATCGGCATCCTTGAGAAGCTTGGCATCGCCACTGCAAGCCTCGAGCCGTACGTCTCAGCAGCATTATCACAGCGTGGGTGGTTAACAGAGTCTCTACGGCAAGTCCAGTTAGGAGGGTAATATTACGCGCAACAAACGGCGGAGAAACATGGGGATCCATGTACGAGGCCATTGGGAGAAAAATTGAATGACTGTTGAGGAGTTTATTATTTTGCTCGTACGGAGATGAGTGGGCTTCCCCTCTTTGCCATTCCCTATTCCATGACCGTATCCGCCATCCGCATCCCCGCTGTAAGTGCTTAATGGCTGTCCCCCACGGGTTCTCCTCTTGCCCGTGGCATTAAGATCTGTTGCTGCGTCGCATTGGGCCAATTGCTAGCAGCACACCCATGGGCCACTGTGTTTCCCCGTCGCCATCCTTCTCCTCCCCTCTCCTTTCTCGCTCGCCCCATTGCGTCATGACGCGTCCTTGTCTTTTCCTCCTCCTCAGATCTCTTGATAAGACAGACCCCTTTTTTAAGAAAAAATTAGACCTTGCGCAAGCCCCGTTCAATCGGGGTGACAACGAGAACGACAAAACGAGAAAAGTCGTGTCCCTTGGGAGTATCTCGCATGTATACCTCCGCTCCACGTGATGTTGCACCTTGCTCTCTCTCTTTCTCTTTCTGTCCCGGAGACAAGAACACAAGAAAAGAAACGCAACAAAAAAAGAAAAGAAATTCCTCTATGCGTGCAGCAATCGGCTGACGCCGGCTCCTTTGTGCTCTTCTCTCTTCTCTTGTCTCGGGCTTTCGTCGTCTGAGTTCCATCCGTCCCTTTTGGTTCGCTACCCGATGAGAAGAGGAGGGAGCCAAAAAACGCCACAGTTTTCCCACGCGCCATACAAAAGAAAAATTTTCTTGTTCCTTGCAAGTGTGGGTTATAAAGCTGACAAATATCCCACCCACACCTCTGCTCTTGTTGTCTTTTTCCTTCTTCCTTTTGCAACTAGTCATTCTTTCTGACAAAGCACCCACCACCGGTTCCTCCCCCTGCTTACAATCTCTGGCTGAGAAGAGCATATAAAGTCCAACCTTTGCTTCCTCCCAGTGTATTTTGTCCCTTTCCCCCTACGCCATCCTTTTTGATATCATTCAACTTTTATCGCAGCAATGACCATTGAATCTTCTGTCCAGTACAACTTCGGCACCAAGGCCGTGCACGCCGGCGCCCCATTGGACCCCACCACCGGCGCGGTGATTGAGCCCATCTCGTTGTCCACCACCTTTGGCCAGTCCGAGCCCTCCAAGCCCTTGGGCATCTACGAGTACTCGAGATCCTCCAACCCCAACAGAGACAACTTTGAGGCCGCGGTGGCGGCGTTGGAGAATGCCAAGTACGCGTTGGCGTTGTCCTCGGGCTCTGCCACCACCGCGTTGGTGATCCAGTCGTTGCCCGTGGGCTCGCACGTCATCTCCAGTGGCGATGTCTACGGCGGCACCCACCGCTACTTCACCAAGGTTGCCAACACCCACGGCGTCGAGGCCGAGTTTGTGGGCAGCTTGGCCGACGACTTAGCTGCCACCATCCGCAACAACACCAAGTTGGTGTGGTTGGAGACGCCCTCCAACCCCACTTTGCAGGTGACGGACATTGCCAAGGTGGTGTCGATCTTGAAGGACCACGAGGCCAAGACCGGCAACAGGATCTTGTTGGTGGTGGACAACACGTTTTTGTCGCCCTACGTGTCCAACCCCTTGTCGCACGGCGCCGACGTGGTGGTGCACTCGGTCACCAAGTACATCAACGGCCACTCGGACGTGGTGATGGGCGTGCTTGCCGTCAACGACCCCGAGTTGCACGAAAAGTTCCGGTTCTTGCAGAACGCCATCGGCTCGATTCCCTCGCCCTTTGACTCGTGGTTGGCGCACCGCGGGTTGAAGACGTTGCACTTGCGGTTGAGACAGGCCAGCTCCTCGGCCCAGAAGATTGCCGAGTACTTGGTGCAGCACCCCGCCGTGATCAAGGTCAACTACCCCGGCTTGAAGTCGCACAAGAACCACGACGTCGTGTTGAGACAGCACAGAGACGGTTTGGGCGGCGGCATGATCTCGTTCAGAATCCAGGGCGGCGCCAAGGGGGCGTCCGTGTTCACCTCCTCCACCAAGTTGTTCACCTTGGCCGAGTCCTTGGGTGGCATTGAGTCCTTGATCGAGGTGCCCGCCATCATGACCCACGGCGGCATCCCCAAGGTCGAGAGAGAGGCCAACGGCGTGTACGACGACTTGGTCAGAGTGTCTGTAGGCGTTGAGGATACCGACGACCTTTTGAAGGACATTGAGCAGGCGTTGGAAAAGGCCACCGCATAAGCTATTTACTTAGTTCTTGTGTATTAATAGACATCGGGAAAGGGAAAACGCAAAGCAGTGGCACGGCAGCACAAAGTAGTAGCGTATTATAAAAAGACAGGACAGACATATCCGAGGTGGAAAAAAAATATGGACGAGTTGGGAATTGAACCCAAGACCTTCCGCATGCTAAGCGGACGCGCTACCAACTACGCCACACGCCCAGAAGAAACAGATGGTCCCTAGCGGGATCGAACCGCTGATCTTGGCGTTATTAGCACCACGCCGTAACCAACTTGGCCAAGGGACCTATTTCTTGTGGAAGAAGGTTTGCCCGTGTGTGCGGACGCGCCAATAAGCAGTGGGGATACAGCTGTAACCAGTGCTCTCTGTCTATCCAATGCGCTCAGAGAGATCACTCATGGTAGAGTGGGTAGTGGTATCCTCATTGTATATTTTTATGATCTAAATTATAAGGCGTGTCTTTATTACCCCATGCCACCCAAATATCACCTTTACTCCCACTTTTTCTCCAAAACCTGGTTTTTTTTGCAACACCCATCCTCACAGAGACAACCAGCACGAATAACACTTTCTCCAATGCTGTTGCCATTATTCTCGATGGTCCGGTCAGGAACCTACTGGTATCCCTTCCGGGTATGTACACCCCCTATGCACACACTACCTCCTCCTTCAATCTGGGCCACACTAACTTTTGCTCCCACAGGGACTTTCGTACTTCTTTCGCCACCCCGCGATCTGGCCGTTCTACCTCACCATCGCCGTGCCCCAGCTCATGCTCATGCTCACTGTGTACCTGGTGCTGTTTCCCTTGCTCTACCCCCTCGAGGCCGTGGTGTACACCCTCATGGTGGGCCCGCTTGGCCCTGTGGCAGCGTGGTACGCGTTGCTCCTGCACGCAGGCGCCATCGCCACCTTCGTCACCACCGTCACCTTGATGCCCCACATCCAGCGCGTGGCCTACGATGCCGTGCTCTGCAACGAGCGCGCCGACGATGTGGTCCTCATGGCAAAGATTCGGCGCCAGCAGAGCGTGCCGTTTCCACAGAGGGTGGCCGCGTATATCGCCACCATGCCCGACTTATCCCTCTTCCCGCTCTCACTCGTGCGCGTGGCCGCCTTGGTGGTGGTACACGCCATCCCGTTTGTGGGCCCCACCTTGGTCATGCTCCTCCAGTCGGGGATGCGCGGGTTGCAGGCACACGCGCGCTACTTCAAGTTGAAGGGCTATACCCGCGATCAGGTCCGGCACATTTATCGCGCCCACAAGGGCGCATACATGGGGTTCGGGCTAGCGGCGCTTTTCCTCGAGCTGATTCCCTTTGCCAGCGTGTTTTTCACCTTTACAAACACAATCGGGGCGGCATTGTGGGTGGTTGACATTGAGCGTGCCGGCAAAAATAGGGGGCCACCAGAGGAGAGCGAGGCAGTTCCCCACAATGCTATTGCCATGGAGTGAGCTACAACGGGTCCCCCTCTACTTGGCAACCACACGTGGTTGCCCACACACCTGTGCTTGTCTGTTTATTTTACTTCTTTTTTTTAATACAAGTACACGCCGTCAACACAGCCAAAACCGGCCGCGACGCCGCCCTCGTTGCTGGTGCTAAACTTGGAGCGCAACAAGAACCCCGCATTCTTGTTTGTCAACACCTCGCCGCTCTCCTCGTTGAACAAGATCGTGCCGAAGATCCCCAACTCGGAAATGATATCCTCGTGGTACACTTGGCCGTTGCGGATGATCTTGTTCTTGAACGTGGGCGGGTTGATCAACTCCATCAAGATATATGCGCCCCACTCCCTCTCGTCGAGCTGGCGCAAGAATGGCGGTATGTCGTGCTTGTACACATTGTTGCCGCCGCCCTCGCGCTGCGGCTTCAACACAAACCGCTCGGGCTGCTCAAGCGCCAACTTCTTGGCGGCCTGGCCCTCGTCACTGTCGTCCAACGGGTGGATGGCCACAAACGTCGACAAGATCTTCTGCAAGTTGCCCGCCCCAGCTGTTGGCAACAACTTTTCCACGAGCGTCTTATCGGTGAGTAACTGCTGCACCTTCTTGGCACCCGAGAGCTGCGTCAACACCGAGGGGCACTTGATGGCACGCGACTTTTCCAAAAACAACCGCGCCGCCCACGTCTTTTTCGGATTGATCTCGTAGTCGCCGGGCGCGTATCCGGACCGGTAGTACACCACCGACACCTCGTCCATGGTGTCGCGCACGTACAAGTTGCCTTGGTTGACAGTTAACTTGTCGTCTGCCTCTTCCAACGTAGCCCTGAACGACTTTATGCCGTGGTTCTTGAACAACGCGTACTCCACGTGCCGCTGGTCAAAGCTGTTGCGCTCGTGCGGCTGCACCACAAACAACACCGCCGTGTTGTGTTTGGAGCTGTACTGCTCAGCTGCATCGGCCAACCCCTGCGCCAACTCGCTGGCTGAGTTCGAGATGGGGATCTCGGCATCATCGTAGTACTTGTATGAGTACTTATTGTCGTACAACCCGGTGCCGTTCAAGTAGTTGTGCAACTCGCCGATCTTGGTCGACAACCCACCAAACGACACGCTCACGGTGTTGAACTCGATCTGCTTGATCTCGCCCGTGTCGCTGTGCACCATATAGTCGGACCGGAACAACCCAAGCGACAACGGCTGGGGAATGCCACCATCTCTACTGGCCTCACGGTACACCTCGTACAATTTACCGGTGAACTCGGGGTCGAACTGGGACAACGTCTCGAGGATCTCCAACAACCACTTCTTCTCCTTGGCAATAAGGTTGATGTACAATTCGTTGAACAACGTCTGCACGTCCTGGGCATTGGTAAAAGCGCCGCGCGGCATGGGCGTGGGGAACAACGTGATGGGGGCGTTGTTAGCGCTATAGTCCTTGAACTCGGGCGGATACATCACCAACCCATTGCCGAGACACCACTGCAACAATGCGTTGGTGAGTTCGGACTCCTGACTGGGCGATAGCTCCGGAAACGGTTTCGACATGTGCGGGGGTAGTTCTGGTGGCAGTGGTGTGTGCAGGGGTAGTTGTGTGGGTGCCTGTTGTTCGCGCCAGTCAATGTGCTTACAAATTGGGGTGAGCGTTTACCGCTGCGATCGCGCAATCGCCCTGGGAAATTGTTTCCCTGTTTGGGGGCTCATTCCATCACTGTGGAGATTTTTTGCAGCAAGGGAAAGAACCAGTAGGAGGGTGCTGGAACCATAAAGTAGTCTCCCTGCTGCTGCCGCCACCATATGATGCCCATACCCCACCCTTAACGTGTACGGAGGGATCATACTAATCCTTGTGTGGCTTTCCTCTTCTGTGCTCCCCCTTCCCCCACTACCTGTGTAAGTTGCATAGTAGGAAGAGGCACCAGCAGCAACCAACTTACCACGTTACACCACAACACCCTACCCGTAGACGCCAGGCAATTACCCCAGCTCAAGCGTGTGTGCCACTGATACCCTATGGCGGGTGTTTTCTGGGTGTTGCTGCTTCGCGCGGGATTAGGGCTCGAGCCCTAATTTAGGAGGGGTGGCACGACCCTTAGGTGAAAAAAGTCAACTACATTGAAAAAAAAGTATCACCGAGTATAGAGCTTCAACGACATTATAGACAAATAGTATGTGAAAAGCGACCATAAAGGAGACATATGCGAGGAACAGAGGGAAAGAGAGTGTTTGCGCTGTGTTATACGACCACGGCGACCCCTCTGGCGGCCAATTTCGAAGAAATGCGGTGCGGATCCGTCCCATAGCAAGCACCACCACCACCACCGAACAACCGCTTGATCCCCATCCTGCTCCCATGTATGCTTCACCCGCATACCCCACTCTACCCCACTGCAACCACCTGATACTAACATTTCTCTTTTTCCAGTGAAATACTTAGCTGCTTACTTATTGTTGGTTAACGCCGGTAACACCGCCCCAACCGCTGACAACGTCAAGGACGTCTTGAACGCCGCTGGTGTCGAGATCGAGGACGACAAGGTCGAGAAGTTGATTGCCGAGTTGGACGGCAAGTCCGTCGAGGAGTTGATTGCCGAGGGTAACACCAAGTTGTCCTCCGTCCCAACCGGTGCCCCAGCTGCCGCTGGTGCCGGTGCCTCTGCTGCCGCTGCCGGTGGCGAGGAGGCCGCCGAGGAGGCTGCCGAGGAGGAGAAGGAAGAGTCCGACGATGACATGGGTTTCGGTTTGTTCGACTAAACCTGTCGCCCGCGTGACTAACCCTTGCATTCTTTAATCGTTTTGGTAACAAATAAACAACAATCAACGTGTAACTATACTATCTAACAGGAACAATGCGTAGGACCACATTGCTCTGTTTTTTTACAACTCATCCGCGAGGGCCTTGCGCAAGCCCATGGGGTTTCCAAACACCTCGTGCCGGGCCCGGAGCATATACTCGTCGTAGTCCCGGTCCTCCTGCGAGTAGTCAGCGCGCTTCTTGTTGTCCTTGGCGACCTCCACCTCCTGCGCCAACCACGCGAGAAAGTCTCTTGTGGGCTTCAAGTCGGTGTTGCGCTGGTGCAAGTCCACCAACCGGTTAAAGTACGTTTTGAACTCGGCGGTGCCCACTTTGTTGTCGCTCAAGCTCTGCTGGATAAACTTAGAAACGTGCGTTTCGGGGTCGGTATTCTCCTCAACTGATCTTCTATCGTTGGCGGCGCCGAACAACCGCAAGTCCTCGAGGATGTTGCTGGCGCGGACCTGTGCAGTGGGACCAAGCGATGGGAACACATCCACCAACCTGTCCAACCCCTTGCTGCTACCGAACGAAAAGTACTTCGCAGCAAAGTGGCTGTTTTGCGCCAACGCCTGGATCACCCCCAAGATCCGCTTCTGCACCACGTCGTCCGCTTGGTGTAACTGCGCAAACAAGTCGGCAACAAAGTCGCCGTTCAAGTTGTTCAATAAGTTGGTGATGGCCTCGGGGTTGTTCCGCAACGTTGAGCCCATGAGCCGGTACACCTTTTCGACAATGGCCTCGCTGGGTGCGGCATGGGCAATGTCTATCAAGCTGTGGAACACGTTCTTGTCGCTCGTCAACTTCACGCCAAACTCAATGTCGTGTGCCAAGTCCTCGAGCGTGTCCAATGCGGCATTCAACCGCACATTGTCGTGGCTGCCCTTGTACTCTTCCACCTCCAACGTGGCGGCGTCAAAGCTCGACAAGTCCTCTTTGTTCACTCTCGATCTGTGTGAGTGTTCCTTGAGCGGGGCGGAGGCCTCGTGTGCGTGGGAATTCTGGATCTTTTGAATCTGTTGGATCTTCAGCTGCAAACTGTCCTGCATCATCTCCTCGCTATGGTCCTCAACCTCGCCGTTGATCACGAGTTCCTGGACAGGGGCAGTGTCCACCGTCTCCTCCTCGAGGTCCATAAGCTTGGCTTCCTTCTGCAATGTGTCGATATTCAAGCGGACGTGTAATCCGGGGGGAATATCCTGGCCGTCTCTGATAATTTGCCACTCGGCGGTGGGGACGAAGATCTTGGGGTAGCAGGCCAACGGGTTCTCAGGGTCGGGGCAGACGAGCTCTTCGTGCGTGTCAACAATCAGGGAATGGACAGAGACAAGGAGGCAGGCGAGTGTGGACAAAACAGAACGTTTCATAGAGTGTTTGGCCGTGGTGTGGTGATAGTTGCTACGGCTTTAGGGGTTGTGCTAGCATAGCAGTTGGTGTTGCGTGGCAAGGGTGAGAAAAAAAGGAGGCGGAGGGGGAGGATGGGCAATACAACAAGACACGTCATATCAAGGGGCACACAATGGCCGCACCCATCATGCTCTCTCCTCCGCCACGGTGCACATACGTGGCAAGTCCCCACAGGCAGTGTCCGTGCCCCGACCAATCTACAACAGCTCCTTCCATTCAATGCGTTATATTATATACAAGAAAACACGCGAAACATAAACAGAGAAGCGACCGCTGGCCCTTTTCTTGCTGCCGCCACTTGCTCCTCGCTGCTGCCCCACTAGAGTCTGAATCTGTCCACCTTGTTGAGTCTCTTTGCCGTCTGTGCGTTGTTTCTTGTACGCTGGCCGTGCACCGGCAACCCCAAGGCATGTCTCATACCGGCGTAGGACCCGATGGTTCTCTTCAACTTGATATCGTTATTGATCTTCTGTTTCAAGTGGCCCTCGACCATGAGTTGCGAGATCTCCTTGTTCAAGTCCATGATCTGCGGCTCCGACAACTGGTTGCACCGCATGCGCGGGTAGATGCCCACCTTGGCGCAGAGCCGCTCGGCCGTCTTGTACCCGATACCAAAGATGGCCTTGGATAAGCCTATCGTGACGAGCATGTTGTGCCGCAAGTTCTTCCCGTAGATGTGCACAGCCATGGTGGGGAGGTGGTGTGATAAGCCGTGTAGTTGGTTGATTTGGGTGGTGTGGTTGGTGTGCTAGAGAAGTGCTGAAAATTTTGTAGGTCGAGTCGTATCTGGTGCGCACACGACGCTCTCCAGATGTGCCGCTTACAGAGTTGATTCTGCTTTGCTCTCGCTTTTCCTGGTTGTTGCTGGGAGATCCATTTGCCGTCACTCCCCTCATCCCGCCTGGCCCCCTTTCTCCACACACCACCACAGCAGCAGCAGCAGCAGCAGCAGCAGTACCGCCACTTATTACACCAGCATGAGTTTTATGCCCACGGGATCGAACCCGGAAACAGCCTCGTTCACATGCAACACCTGCGGCATCCGGTTTGTCAGCGCCGACTTGCAGCGGCAGCACATGAAGACCGAGTGGCATCGGTACAACTTGAAGCGCCGCGTGGCCCAGCTCCCCTCGATCACATCGGAGGTGTTTGCCGAGAAGATCTTGAACCTGAAGCAGATGCAGCGCAACGAGAACGAAGACGAGTATGGGTTTTATGTTAGCACGAGAAAGAACAGAAGAAATGGGAGCGACGCACAGCAGCAACAGCAGCAGCAGCAGCAGCAGCAGCAGCAGCTCACCAAGAAATTCTTAAAGTTGCAGGAAAGGAGGGGCAGGGCGAGTGATGTGGCCCGGGAAGACCATGTGAGAAGTGCGAGCCCCATGTCGGTGGCATCGGAGCTTTCGCATTTCTCCTTGGGCGACGACCACCACCTGATTGAGGCGGTGGACACCGGGTCCGAGTTCAACACCGAGTCCGAGTTCACCGACTTGGAGGGCGAGCCACTCACAGAGAGCGACAGCGAGGGTGACTCTGATGCCGAGGATGCCGATGGTGATGCTGCGAACGAGTCGGTGGAGGAAGTCACGGCGATCCCTATCACACACTGCTTCTACTGCGGCCACAATAACCATGAGGTCGAGAACAACATCAAGCACATGTTCAGCAAGCACGGGTTGTACATCCCCGAGCGGTCGTTCCTCGCCGATCTTGAGGGGTTCCTCAGCTACTTGAGCGAAGTCATCTCGCTAGACAACGAGTGTTTGGTGTGCGGGTTCGAGGGCCGCAACTTGGAAAGTGTGCGCCAACACATTGCGTCCAAGGGCCACTGCAAGATCCCGTACGAGACCAAGGACGAGAAACTCGCGGTGGCCGAATTCTACAACTTTGATGTGGCCGAGCTTGAGCCGGTATCTGCTCGCAGACGCTCGAGCACCAAGCATGTGGGCTTTAGTGAAGACCCCCTGTCGTCGGCTATCATCATACACTACGAGGCAGAGGAGGCAGAGGCAGAAGAGGGGGAGCCGCTGGAAAAAACCGAGAAGGAACCTTCCGCTGATGAGGATGGCGAGGCTGCTGATAACGGCATAAACGACAACTACGCTGTCGTGCAGATTGACAGGTCGGGCGTGGAGATGACCACGCCCACGGGCTCCCGCATCGGCCACCGATCGATGGCGCGGTACTACCGCCAGAACATTGCGTTGCCACGCGAAAACACCGAGGCACAGCAGACCCAGGCGTTGGTGGACCGCCGATTCTCGCCTGGGCTCACCGTGCACCAGGTGTCCAAGCAGGAGAAGGAGGTGCAGACTCTCGAGCAGCGCGCCAAGAACGACCACGAGAGAAAGAGAAAGTCCAGAAGGGCCAATTACCAGAAGCACTTTAGGGACGAGATCTTGGGAACGTAGGGAGGAAGCATGACGGTAGCTGTAATTACCTTCTTGTTTGTATTTCGGTAGCATAATGAAAAATCGAGTTTTTCACCACAACAGAGAGCCAAAAAAGAACAGCAAAAAAGACAAACATCCAGATCGAGAACAACTACGTAAGCACCTTTTTCCACCCAGATCTATACACCACCACACCTGTTTCTGCTAATGGCACCGCCGCCAAAGAAAGACGCGTTTGCGGACTTGTTCCAGTCCGCAGGCGGGAATAGCTTGAGCAACAAGATGAACAGCATGTCGTTACTGGAACGCCAGCGCTTGTCGAAGCCGCAGCTGGGCGCATCGTCGGTGAACTCCAGCTGGTCGCAGTTGGGCGTGTTATCGCAGCAGCCCAGCCACACATCGTTGCCCATGGTGCCACAGAACTCTACGGGGGGCGTGAAAGTGGATGCACCAAGACAAAGACCGGCTCAAGTGACCCCGCAGAACGACGACCCGTTTGCCATCTTTATGAACAGCGATAGTACCAAACCAGTCACTTCAGCGCCAGTAACCAACGGTGCAACCAACGGCACAGCCAGCGGGGCTGCACAAAATGCACGTCCCACCAACGGGGAAGTATCGTTATTGGACGACGACTTTACCGACTTATTCCCCGTGCAACCTAAGACGGCCACGCCGGTTGTGCCAGCTGTGCCAGCCGCACCCTCGCCCCGCGTGCAAACACCTCGACGAGACGATGCCGTGCCAGCGGAACCAGCAGTGCCGGCTACACCCACTATCTCCGCCCCGGCCTCCCGCTCACGAACCGTCACGCCCCAAAGGCAAGCCCGCGAGTCGCGCGACTTTGTGGTGGCCGAATTGTTGGACATTGGGTTTACCATCGACGACGCCAACGAAGCCGTGGACCGGTCCGGGTTGGACTTGCAAACGTGCGTCAACTACATCATGGCCAAGAACTCTGGTTCCAGTGGCACCCCGCCTCCACAGGCCAGGACCCTGACCCGGACCCGGACCCGGACCCGGACTCGAGCCCAGTCGCAGCTCCAGGGAGAAGAAGACTCGGTGTTGGGCCAGCGGCCCGAGGGGGTGAATTTCAATGAGTTGGGCACCGACTTGTTCAAGAGAGCAAACAAGATCATCAGCATTGGTCGGCAGAAGGTGATGACGCAGTTGGAACAGTTCAACGGGGCACCGCTGTCGGCCCAAACCAACATGCCGGCGTGGATGCAGAACCAGCACAAGTACAAGGCCGAGGCCATGGAGAGGAAGTACGGTGGCGAAGACTACGGCAGCGACGAGGAGAATATCGATAAGGAGGAAATTGAGCGGTTCATGCGGCAGCAGCGGGAGAAGCAGCGGGCCCGGTTTGACAGCTCGAGAGAGCTGCGTGAGAGTCCTACTCCTCCGCCCCAGCCTCAACGGCCACGCCAACGCGACGAAGGAGCAAGCAGAGCTGCCAGGGTCGGTGGTGACAATGAATCACAATCGAGGGAGGAAGCCTGTGCCAGACAGAAAAGGGCGCCACAAATCACCCAACCGCGCCCCGAAAGGGCTGCAGCGAGACCACAGCCAAAAGTGGCGACGCCATCCTTGCACACACCATCGCCAGTGCCGACAGTGGCAGCTGCAGCAGCCGGGACACGACCCGCACCCGAGGTGGACTTGTTGGGAATATCAACCCCCGGCACCGCTGCATCCGACTCTGCTCATACCGCAGTGTCATCGTTGCGGAGCCGGGTGCCGCTCAACCAGTTTGACCAGACCGACTACGACTCGGCCAAAGCGCGCGCCACGACCGCATACAAGTCCGGCGACTACACTACGGCGTTGGAGCTGTACACGGTCTGCCTCAACAAGCTCCCCGCCACGCACGAGTTGCGCATAGTCATCTTGTCGAACCTCGCCATGACCAACAAGCTCTCGGGCCACTTGAAGCCCGGGTTGAGTAACGTCGATGACGCGTTGGCGTTGATCGACCCCGAAGAGATGGCCAGTGACGGCGAGATTGCGGGCAAACCGATGCGGTACTGGAGCACCAAGTTGGTGGTGACCAGAGCCGAGGTGTTGGAGCTGATGGAGAAGTACGAAGCGGCGTTGGAGGCGTACCAGACGTTGATCCAGAGGTTAGGTAGCACCGATCGGAAAGTGATGGACGGGAAACGGCGCGTGGATAAGATTGTCAACCCGCAAAATTACCGACCCACCAAGTCCACCCCCAGGCCGGTGCCAGCAGTAACCAAGCCTCAGTCCAAATCACCGGCGTCCCAGCTGCAACAGCCACAAGAGGAAGAGGTCGATACTCTCGTCAAGGACCGGATCGACACGCGGATCCAGAGCTGGGCGCAAGCCAAACAGAACAACTTGCGGGCTATGTTGACCAACCTCGACGAGATCATCCCGGCGCAGATCAGCATGAGTGGCAAGTTGCGCAGCTTGACGCTCAACGACTTGATGCTCCCGAAACAGGTCAAGATCAACTACATGAAGGTGATCTCATCGATCCACCCGGACAAGCTCGTGTCGCAGTGCAAGGGCAACAAGGAGTCGGAGTTGGTCTGCAACGGCGTGTTTATCACCTTGAACAAGCGCTGGGAGGCGTTCCGGCTGGAGGAGAATATATAGCAGAATCAAACCACATGTTTTATTTCCGTCAGATCTCGCGGGGCCAGTTTTATAACCGCGCTTTTTTGCCCCTCGCTCTTTTCAACCACCACCACCACCACCAACATACTTGGTTTCCTCCCCCACAATGAGCCAGGATGTGGAAGAGTACCGGGCGTTGACGGCGACACTATCGTCGTTTTACAACTACCACAAGTACCAGTTTGAGCAAGTGATAAAGCCGCGGCTCATCAAGCACAATGTATTGACGGAGGAGGAGAGGCAGCTCGTGCCGTGGTACGCCACGCACACAGAGCACTTGAAGCAGTGCATCGATCTCAACCGCGATTTCACGCAACACCTCGCAGTGACCATTGCCAGGGACTGGGGCGTGTCAAGCGAGCCGCTTGAGTGGTCGCCGGCGACGGACCGCGAGTTTGAAATCGTATCAACAACCCTCTTACAATTGATGCGCGAGTGGAGCGACGAGGGCGCACCTGAGCGTGCCGTGAGCTATGCGCGCATCACTAACGAGTTGGAACTGCTCTTCCCTGCACTAGAACAGCGGCCTGGCGTCAAGGTGTTGGTGCCCGGGACCGGACTCGGGCGTTTAGTGTTTGAGCTCGTGATGCGCGGGTTCTGGACCCAGGGCAACGAGATTAGCTACCACATGCTCCTCACGTCCAACTTTATCTTGAACCACTGCCTGTACCCGCACCACTACGCAGTGTTTCCCTTTCTCAACAAATCGTCGCACATGGTGAAGCGGATGTACCAGACGCGGCCCGTGAGCATTCCCGACGTGTCGCCGTTGGTGGTGAACGAGTTGCAGCGGGAGAATCCGCGTGTTGCCTACGACGAGTTGATGAGCATTGCTGCCGGCTCCTTCCTCGACTTGTATGGACCAGAAGATGTCTTTGGTGGCGGTGCTTCTGGTGGCAATGACGATCCCGCTGCAAGCGAGATGCGGCGGAACAGCGGCGGCAGTTTCGACGTGGTGGTGACCTCCTTCTTTCTCGACACCGCCAGCAACATCATCGACTACTTGAAGGCCATACAGCACGTGCTAAAACCGGGCGGCAAGTGGATCAACTTTGGGCCCTTGTTGTGGCACTTTGAGGGCGACTATAATGTCTCACACGTGCCGCGCGGGAACACCTCAGTCCCCGATATCAAAAAGGGTCTCGAGTTGAGCCGAGAGGACTTGGTGGAGTTGGTGCGAAGCATGGGGTTTGAGTTTGTGATGCACGAGAGCGACGTGGAGAGCGGGTACTGCGCCGACGTCAAGTCGTTGGGCGCGTTCAACTACAAGTGCGAGTTCTGGGTGTGCACCAGGAAATAGCACAGCAGCAGCAGTTTATAGACATTGGAGATTTAAAAATGCAGTTGCTTACTACAAGTTGGTCTTGGCCACGTTCAGCAGCAATCTCTGGCTGATTTCCTCGTCAGAGTCGGTCAACACGCCCGCGGTCTTCAACAAGGCGCTGGTCTTGGCCACAACGTTTTCCCAGTCGAGCGGCTTCTTGCCCACATCGGCATTGAACTGCACCGTCTTGGCCCATTCACGCGCGTCCTCAGCCGAGTAGTCCAAGTTGGCGGCGATATACTCCACCGCCTCGTCCACGTGCGCCGTGTAGTACGCCACGCCCTGGTTCACGGCATCGATAAAGCCTTTGATGGCCCCACGCTTGGTGTCAACAGAGGCGGTGCCCGCGGTGATGACCCACGACGACCAGGGGGTATAAATCTCGCCAATCTTCTTAATGTCCTTGTTGTCATAGTACTTCTTGGACGTAAAGTACTCCCACATGAAAGCGTCGCTGGCGCTGACGCCGTCCTTCTTGTTGACCGAGTCGCGCAAGTTGGCAAAGTTGCTCAACACCTCAAACTTGTCAAACGCCTTGAGACCCAACTCGTGCGCCAACACAAAGCTCATGATGTAGCTCCCGGACCCGATGCGCGAGATGCCAATGGTGCCGGCGTTCAAGTCCTGCACCGTGTGCAACTCGTCGCGGTTGTAGCCCGTGGACACGGCCCAGAGCAAAGGGGACTTGACATAGGTGTCCAAGAGCTGGATCTTGTTGTTGCCCTTGGCAATGTCGGCAATGAACGCCTCGGTCAAGCCAATGGCAATGTCGGCTTCGTTGTTGTTCAAGAGGTTGATCAAGCGGCCGCTGCCCTCAATGACTTTGATGAACTCAATTGTGAGCCCGTGCGCGGCGTAGTAGCCTTGCTGCTGGGCAAATAAGAGCGGGGTGGAAAAGTGTTCAGGGATGTAGGCGACTCTAAGCGTTTGCGACATGGTGGTGCTGGTGCTGGTGCTGGTGCTGGTAAAAGGGGTAATGGGTCTGGAATCTGCCGGCGTCGTGGGAAAAAAAGTGCCAGGGCCGGCCCAAGGTGTGGATGACAAAGGTAGAGAAAATTTTGTAGGACAAGTCGGCTTAGGAGTGGAGACGAAGGAGAAGTTCGAGGTGAAGACGACAGGTGGTGGGACGAGGCTGCATGGTAGGGGACCGGCCATGGCAGAGGAGAGGAGAGGAGAGGAGAGGAGAGGAGAGGAGAGGAGAGGAGAGGAGAGGAGAGGAGAGGCAACTAAAACACAGTACCAGGGCTCCCTTGGAAACAAAATAGTATATATGTATTGCATCGCTCTCACTATATGGACAGAGGCGGAGAAGACACTGGTGGAGCAGCTGCTGTCGTACAGCTCACACCCTCCCGCGTCCCACCACCTCCTCGCCCATCAACATGGACACACGCTGCCTCTATTGGCGTTGTCCTGGCCACTTGTGCTCAAGTCGATTCTGCCGTCGCCGCCGCCGCCGCCTCTGGTGCCATCACCCGGCCGCTGCTGCAGGTTAGTGTCGGGGATCTTGCTGCCAATTCCGACAAACACGTCATTGACGTTGTGCGAAGTCTTGGCGCTGGTTTCGAAAAACAACAACCCCTCCTCGTCGGCTAGCGCCTGGCCCTCCTCCACCAGAACCTTGCGCAAGCTATCCTCCTCGTTGTCGTCCTCAACAAGGTCGTACTTGTTGCCCACAAGGGCAATGGTGATGCCGCGGTTGGCCTGCTCGTGCAACTCCTTGACCCAGTGGCGCGCCTTGATAAAGCTCGCGGGCTTGGTGATGTCGTACACCACAATGGCGGCCTGGGCATTGCGGTAGTACATGGGCGCCAATGACGCGAACCGCTCCTGACCGGCGGTGTCCCAGATCTCGTACTTGATGGTACGCTCGCCAATGGTGCACTTCTGGGTCAAGAACGCCGCTCCTATCGTGGGCTCCTTATTCTCCTGGAAGTCGTTGCTCACAAAACGCAACACGAGTGACGACTTGCCCACGGCGGCCTCGCCGAGCAACACCAACTTGACCGAGGTGGCTGGCGCTGGATGTGACATGGTTAAAGAGGGAAAGGAAAGTAGTGCGGGTGATCTGTATCTGTAAAGGGAGGAAAGAAAGAAAGAGGTGGATGAAGTGGTGGATGTAGTGGTGGACGTGTCAGATGGGTGGTATTAGTTATTGTTGTTTGATGGCGGATGTTGGGGTGATCTGGGGGGTGAAGCTAGAGATGGAAGATAAGCGTGGCAACAAGTCTCAGTTCAAAAGCGCTTGATTAGGGACAAATTGCCTCCCTTTGCTTTCACCCTCTTGTTCTTTTTTTTCTCTTTTTTTTGGGAAGTTCTTGTGACACACACGCACCAAGAAAGAGCGACACTCTCTTTACGACACGCCCCTTTTCCAAGATTTGGCTGGTTATCTTTTGTGGCTGACACGATCGGCCACTCAGTCACGCTTTTTTCTTGCCCTCCTCTCCAACTAGGGCCCGGGCTTCCTCGGGCTCAGCCTCTCGGCCTGGCCCAGTCGCCGGTGCTCGGTCGAGTCATTGGGTGCAAACAGAGGTGGCGTCTCGGGGGGAAGACCATAGGCCACTGCCAACACTGCAGCCAGGGGACTGCCATCTCCTTTTGTTCCCTGGATTGTGCTTCCATATGACAGTGGCGAGTGGCTGTGCCTTCTTCTTCTGGTGGTCCGGACGGAAGGGAAGCACCGTCAAGCGACCAGTCTACACGGATCCAAGGCAATGCCACTGACGAGCAGCATATAACCTCGAGGGTGTACGAGAAGACGCGTGTGTCGGTGTAAGTCTCCCATCCCCCCACCTCCCCTCAAGCCCGTCACCCCCACCTACGGAAACGGGCGAAAATCGAGCAGATGGCAAATAGTGGGCTGACTCGCGTTAAGGTTTGTAGCCACGGGGCCGCCCAGGGGGCGGGGCGTGCCGGATACGCTGAGTGCTAAGCGGTTTCCGCACGCAGGCAATTTGGTTTTGTCCTCCCGCTTCACTCGGATGTTTCCCCTTTGGCAGATGTGCGCGCCTTTGTGCTGCGTCTTTGGATTGCTATCCCCGCCACGAACCATCCCACCAGCGTGCCCCTCCCCGTAGCCTATTCCTTCCGGTATACCACTTCACTACTTTAACAGTGTATCGTACAGTGCTACTCGCTGGTACTGTACCCAACAGTTTGTCTCGACAACTGGCGTCGCCACACCTCCTGGCTTGTTTCCCCTTTTCGGTTATTAACTGCTTGCTCCGACCCTCCCTCGTTGCCCAATGTACGTGGTGTACGTGGTGTGCACAGTGGAGGGAAGACAGGCTGAGAAGGGAAGTGGATCCCCCTGGCCGCTTTCCGGACCACCCCGTTAAACTTAAAAAGGATAGTCAGTTCTCGCGTCATGAAAAGCGCATTGGCGTGTAAGGGGGGGTAAAGGTGCAGTATATATTGTCCCACCTTCCCGTTTCCTCCTTTTTCTTTCTTAATTGCTCATTTGATACCCCCACTGAAGCACATCCCTTTTACATACCACACCCCTACACCACCACATCTCTTTCACACACTACAGCCCTCCTTCCTTTGAACCGAATCTCCTCGATAGTAGAAAAGGAACTGCCGAGCATTTCCCAACTGGCTCACATCTCGCAACAGTATCAGTCACACACCACCACCAAGACAGGCAGGTACAGGCGGCAACTTTTTCCTTGCAAACGTCGTTCTCGCCCCTTTGCTCCCGCCTGCCGACCATCCCCTGTATTGTTGCGTGAGGAAGGAGGAGAGAGAAAAAACAGCAGCCAAACACATATTCACACACACACTGAAGAGGGGAGAAAAAAATTAAGCCATGATGCAATCGATTCCTTTGCTCAGCTTCACCATGAGCATTTTCAAGAAGCCCGCCAACGGCACCTCGCCTCAGGCAAGCAGAAGCAGCCACAGTCGCAGTCCAGGCAGGGATAGGAACCGTTCCGGCTCTCGCGACGGCAATGGCAACGGCATGGATTCACAGCCGCTCGTGCTACGAGTCCCACACATGGAGCAGCGCGACAAGTTCCACGAGCTCAACGACGTGGAGGCCGAGCGCATACAAGAGGGGTTGCACGATCCCGTGAACTCGATATGGGCACTCACGGCGGCGATGAAAAAGACAAGCCGCAGCCGCAACCGGTACTCCAACGTGACGCCGTGGAACGCGACGCGGATCAAGCTTCCCGTGGTGAATGACGGGTACTCGGACTATATCAATGCCTCGCGTGTGTGCTTGCGTCTGCGTGCCAGCAGCGTGAGTGCTAGTGCGAGTGCGAGTGCGAGGGCCAGTGCGGCCATCGGCGGCAGCAGTGCGAGCACTTTCAGGAGCATGGGCAGCACCAGCGCCATCACTCACGCCACCAGCGAGTATATTGCGTGCCAGGGTCCGCTCGAGAACACGGTGAACCATTTCTGGGCCATGTGCTGGAACGAGAGCGAGCTGCAGGGCAATGACGTTGTGGTGGTTGTCATGGTGACACCGTTGGTGGAGAGCGGGATGGTCAAGTGCGACCGGTACTGGCCCGAGTATGGCGACGAGTGGGACTTGACGACGGCAAACCGCGTTGATGGAATTGATATCGACAAGTTGAGTGTACGCAACGTGCACGAATCGCATGAGGGATACACAACTGACATCAGGACCGACAACGGGACCGACAGCAGGACCGACAACACAACAGAAAAGAAGGGAGGCAACAAGGAGGGGTCTCCTTCTGCTGAAGACTACACGCTCACCGAGTTGGAGCTAAAATCAGGCACGCGCACCAAGAGGGTGTACCACTTTTACTACCGCCAATGGGCCGACGCCAAAGTCCCGGGGTCGGTGGAGCCGTTGTTTCGCCTTTCGCGCCACCTCCGCGAGATTCGCGACAGAGCACCCTCAGTGGTGCCTATTGTGCACTGCTCAGCGGGCGTGGGCCGCTCGGGCACGTTCATTGCGTTTGACCACTTGTTTACCGACCGCGCTCGGTTTATCCGGTTGGCCGACACCAACAAGGACGTTGTCTACTCTACGGTGTATCAGTTGCGCAGCTGCCGCATGATGATGGTGCAGACGGTGTACCAGTACAGCTTTCTCTACGACGTGGCCAAGCTTGTATATAAACAGCAGAACGGGCAATGCGCCAGCTAATTATAGACAACACCCCACACGGTCTAATCCGTTGCAAAAAAAATGGTGGTGTGGTAAAAGTAGACAGTATTTCTGATGCACACAGAATACACGGCACCAACCCACCACACTAGTATATGTATGTCATGTCGACAGTGCTCCATAGTTCCTACCACAAGGTGCAGCTGCAGTCCGAAATGAGACTAGATGCGGCACCATGTTCTCTCCACGAGTTGGGGAAGAGGGTCTACTCGTGCACCATGGTGTGTTTGCAGGTCGAGGTTGGCAGCACCAGCCCTGGTGGCGCGCTTGTTCTCAAAACAGCCACTGTGCTTGGCCTCCTTGCAGAGCTCGTGGGCGACGGCACCGCCGTTGTGGTGGGCACGGGCTCGGACACAGGCGAGGGGAACATTGCATGCCGCAGGAACCTCTACCGGTCGCAGTGGGAGATGTCGTTTGGCGGGTGCTGTCCCCGGCTCATTGAGCGCGTGCTTGCCTACGTCACCCGAACCGAGGGACGAAGCAATGGGATTCACATGCTGCTTGCCGCCGTTTCCACCGATTGGTTCATGCGTTGCCCCTGCCTCGAGGTGGTGACCACCGTCCCCATGGACTCGGCGAAGGAAGTATATGCCAATAGCAGACCGCCATCCCGGGAGCGCCTGCGGAAACCACACCCACAGCAGCTCCAGTCTCAGCAACGCTACTATTACCAACAACCCATCTCCAAACAGCCACGCCGCGTCCAGCGCAAGCACACAGTCAATCTCACGCAGGCCCAGGCCAGCGCCGTGATTGGGCGGAATGGGCATAGGATCAAGACGCTCCGCCGCCAGTCCGGGTGCCGCATCAATGTCGAGGTGTCCCCGATCCGCGGCATATTTGCACGCAACCGCACGCCCCAGAGCATCACCATTGAGGGCGACGAGGAGAGCGTGGACCTTGTGCGCGAGGAGATCAGCCGGGTGCTCTTGCGGAACCTCGACGGCCACTTTGTGTGAGAGACGTGGGTGTCTTAGCGGTGGTTGAGGAGTGTCGTGGTGTGGCTGCCAATGCGCAATGCACAAGATACAGGATCGGATAGAGAGGAGGGGAGAGTGCGTGGCCACATCCGGGTAACACTCCATTTCCCACTCACCTCATTCACTCTCGCCTCCTCTCCCATGCTCCCCCTCGTTTTGTGTCTGGCACACACACACACACGCATTCCTTTGTTTCTCTCACTCACTCTCCTTCACCAGCAAGCACCAATTTTCCTCCTGTGACTCCTTGGAAAATCCTCACTTTGCGGGAAGAGCGAAAAAATTTTTTTTTTCGTCCTGCCCATCCAAGGATATAAAAATTTTTCACTTCACCCTTTTTTCGTCCTTCCCTTCCCACTTTCTTCTCCTTCCTCCCCCTCAACTAACAAGAATACAATCATGGCTGACGGTGTTTTCCAAGGTGCTATCGGTATCGATTTAGGTACCACTTACTCGTGTGTCGCTACTTACGACAACGCTGTTGAGATTATTGCCAACGAACAGGGTAACAGAGTTACTCCATCTTTCGTCGCTTTCACTAGTGAAGAGAGATTGATTGGTGATGCTGCTAAGAACCAGGCTGCGTTGAACCCAAAGAACACTGTGTTCGACGCCAAGCGTTTGATCGGTAGAGCCTTTGACGACGAGTCTGTCCAGAAGGACATCAAGTCGTGGCCCTTCAAGGTCATTGACGCCAACGGCAACCCCCAGATCGAGGTTGAGTACTTGGGCGAGACCAAGTCGTTCTCCCCCCAGGAGATCTCCTCCATGGTCTTGAACAAGATGAAGGAAATTGCCGAGGCCAAGATTGGCAAGAAGGTCGAGAAGGCTGTCATCACCGTGCCAGCTTACTTTAACGACGCCCAGAGACAGGCCACCAAGGACGCTGGTGCCATTTCCGGTTTGAACGTGTTGAGAATCATCAACGAGCCCACCGCCGCTGCCATTGCCTACGGTTTGGGTGCCGGTAAGTCTGAGAAGGAGAGACACGTTTTGATTTTCGACCTTGGTGGTGGTACTTTCGATGTTTCCTTGTTGAACATCACTGGTGGTGTGTTCACCGTCAAGGCCACTGCTGGTGACACCCACTTGGGTGGCCAGGACTTTGACACCAACTTGTTGGAGCACTTTAAGAAGGAATTCCAGAAGAAGACCGGTAAGGACATTTCCGACGACGCCAGAGCTTTGAGAAGATTGAGAACCGCTTGCGAGAGAGCCAAGAGATCTTTGTCTTCTGGTACCCAGACCACCGTCGAGATTGACTCTTTGTTTGACGGCGAGGACTTTTCTGCCAACATCACCAGAGCCAGATTCGAGGACATCAACTCTGCTTTGTTCAAGTCCACCTTGGAGCCCGTCGAGCAGGTGTTGAAGGACGCCAAGATCAACAAAGCCCAGGTTGACGAGGTTGTCCTTGTGGGTGGTTCCACCAGAATCCCCAAGGTCCAGAAGTTGTTGTCGGACTTTTTCGACGGCAAGCAGTTGGAGAAGTCGATCAACCCCGACGAGGCTGTTGCCTACGGTGCCGCCGTCCAGGGTGCCATCTTGACCGGCCAGTCCACCAACGAGGACACCAAGGACTTGTTGTTGTTGGATGTCATCCCATTGTCTTTGGGTGTCGCCATGCAGGGCAATGTCTTTGCCCCCGTGGTCCCCAGAAACACCACTGTGCCCACCATCAAGAGAAGAACCTTCACCACCGTTGCTGACCACCAGACCACCGTGCAGTTCCCAGTCTACCAGGGTGAGCGTGTCAACTGCTCCGAGAACACCTTGTTGGGTGAGTTTGACTTGAAGAACATCCCACCAATGCAGGCCGGCGAGCCCGTCTTGGAGGCCATCTTTGAGGTTGATGCCAACGGTATCTTGAAGGTCACCGCCGTTGAAAAGTCCACCGGCAGATCTGCCAACATCACCATCTCCAACTCCATCGGTAGATTGTCCACCGAGGAGATCGAGAAGATGATTGAGGACGCTGAGAAGTTCAAGTCCTCCGACGACGCTTTTGCCAAGAGACACGAGCAGAAGCAGAAGTTGGAGGCCTACGTTGCCTCTGTCGAGTCCACCGTGACCGACCCCGTCTTGTCGGCCAAGTTGAAGAAGTCGGCCAAGGACAAGATCGAGACTGCCTTGTCTGACGCCTTGCAGACCTTGGAGATTGAGGAGTCCACCGCCGACGACTACAGAAAGGCCGAGTTGGCTTTGAAGAGAGCCGTCACCAAGGGCATGGCTACCCGTTAAGTGAGCTGGAGGACATGGCTTGTGCGCATGCCTCGCTTAGCGTGTGGCGCGCGCGCGTATGTACTTGTTTTATAGCATTCTGTGGAATTAAAGCGGATCATTTTAAATATGTTGTAGCAGGGGGTGGGTGGGGGACTGTACGAGGAATTTGTGTGCTCCCTTCATTAAAGGAGACGCTACTCGTCTAGTATATAGTTGCCTAGCCTGTCCATCTTTAATGGTTTCTTCGCAGACAAGGCCTCGATAATCTTCTCGTTCTCCTCGTCGTGATCCTCCTCTTCAAAGTCCTCCTCTTCATCGTCATAGTCTTCTTCGTCATCGTCATCGTCATCATCATCATCATCATCATCAGCATCCCCCTCCTCCCCCTCTTCACCATATTCATCCTCACCATCCTCCACTTCACTTAAGTCGTCCTCCTCCGTCGCCGTTATCCTCATCCCCATCACCGCCTTCTCCAAGTCAGTATCCTCCCTGTTGCCCGTCTTCTTCTTGGCGTACCCACTCGCCTGCACCTCCACGTCCAAGCTCTTCTCACGAACCACGTCACGCTTGAAGTTGGGGTACGCGTACCGGTACCCGTCGCCGTACCCCTCGGTGTCAAACATAGTGGGGTCGTGGTGCGGGGCGTACTTGAACCTCTTTACGAAAAAGTCGCGGATGCCCTGCACGTCGCGGTCAAAGTATTCCTTGGCGTCGGCATGTTCGATCGACACACACTGCGGAAAGTCAATCACAACAAAGTCAAACTCGCGGCCCGCAGCGCCAGCCTTGTCGCGGATAATAATGTTGAACTCGTTAAAGTCACAGTGGATGAGCCCGTGCTTGGCCAATTTCACGATAAAGCCCATCAAGTCCGAGTAGAGCCTGCGATGGTTGTCGTGATGTTTCAAGTGCTTCATGGGAAGTCCCTGGATCCACTCCATCATCACACAGTGTCGCGAGTAGTCAAACGGCTGGGGCACCGTAAACCCGTTGTCGTACAACACCTGCATGAACTGGTACTCCTTGGCCGCGGCCAACCGACTCAAGTACATCCAGTTGGATGTCTGCCGGTTCTTCAAGTAGTCGCGGTTGTTCTTAACCGTCTTAAACGAGGTGCGGCCCAACCGGTGGATCTTGAGCACCTTTTGTATCCCCTGCGGATCGCTCACGGAGTAAATGTCTGACTCCTTACCTACCCCGATGGTGGTGCCCACCGAGTACAACGTATTGCGGTTGAGCATCGACTTGAGTGCCAAGTAGTCGTACCCGTTGTACGTCAAGCGAAAGCCATCGTACTTGGCATTGCGCAACCGTGACACAAGCTTGATTTTGGCGAGATCGCCGATGGCGCGGTTGGTGCCGCTGGGCGACTTCATGCCCGAGATCGAGTGGATCATCTGCGTGGGCACCAACTCGTGGTTGCGCGAGCCGAGCTCAATCGCCTGGAGCACGCGGAAGTCGTCGGCAGTGAGATACCGCATCTGGGAAGTATCGAGCTTCATGATGGCAGTGGTGGCAGTGGTGGCAGTGGTGGCAGTGGTGGCAGTTGTAGTACTTCTGTTTTGCTCATCGCGTGGGAAATTTTTTGTTCTCTTGCTGGGATCTCGCTTTCCCCAATCGCTAAAACATCCAACGCGGTAGGAAACCACCCAAACAAACCGTGCATCCCCCGCACACATATGGAGAGACAATCGCACACCCGCACGGGGAAGCACCGATTCCTGCGACGACGCCAGTTCCGGGTGCTGGCCCGAAAAAGAGACGAGCCGCAGACGGACTATTTGGCCAGCCTTTCCAAAATCGGCCAAGACAATGATATGACCTACACCAGCACGGGCTCGGCGGCGCAGCCGTACGCGTGGACAGCCGTGGTTCCCGTGAAGCGGCCACCATCACCAGATACACGGGTGTCTTCACTTAAGCTGTTGGCGGCGGGACGACTAGCACAGCATGCACAGTCCATCGATACGCACTTGCTCGCCTCGGCTCCGTGGTCGCTATGGAAACTTGTATGGCTGCTAATCCTCACGCGCGGACAGGATAGTATTGGCGTGTACTCCGTGTTTGCCCACACGTTTGGCCACCACCCGGACTTTTACTCCCACAGCATGGCCAAAATTGTCGCCAAGGCAGCTGCCAAGGCACTGCCCCGCGCGCAATGCATCGAGTTGCTCCGCGTGCCCAACCGCGGACACCGCATAGATACCGTGTTTGCCAACCTCGACATTGCCGACTTGATCGCGCAGTGCTGCGTCTTCAGCCCGCACCTAGTTTTGGACTTGTCCAAGAAGAAGCTCGCGCGCGACGAGTACTTCCAGCTCTTTAACATCCCCAACCTCGTGGCGCTCAACTTGACAGGCCACAGCGTCGACGACAGTTTTGTCCACCACTTGTGCCGGAGCATCAGGGCGGGGAAGCTTGGCAGGTTGGTGTTGCTAAAATTTAATAGCACGGGAGTGACACGGCGCGGTGTGGAGGAGTTGCTCAATATCAAATGTCCCTGCGCGTTGGCCTGTATCGAGACAGACGTTGACATCAAAGAGAGGGAAGCGGAGACAGTGGCAGGTTTGGAGAAGCACCCCATGGCGATCAAACTATATGCCTTGAACAGGAAGGGAATAATTGGTGGTGGTTTCGATATTGAGCGCGACCTTATCTGGGACATATTCGTGCTGGAGGATACGTATGGCGGCACTTGCGGACAGGACAAGTTGGACCGCGCGTGGGAAGAGCGCCGAAAGGCACTTAGCATGGTGTACCGTGGAACTGCATACGTCGTGAAGCAGCAACCAGCTACACCAATAAAGGACGTGGCCGACAATGCAGCCGACGACGTAGCCAAGATAAGCCACAAGAGGAGGAAAAAACTCATCAAAACTGATGCCAAAAACTTTTTCTGTATATAGCCATTACCGTCTTGTGTCACTGTTATATGCTGCATCACGCAGGTCTGCCGCCATTGAGCAATGCAAGCAAACCCTTCCCCTTCTCATTGCTGCTGTTGCCCTGCAGCCGCGGCAACAATTGGGCAATGTCCTCACCACGCTTCAATACCTTGACCTTTTTGGGTTCCTGTTGGTAGTGTTGCTGCTGGTAGTGTTGCTGCTGGTAGTGTTGCTGCTGATGTTGGTCCTCGATAGGATCGTACAAATGGTCCACGTCCTCTTCATCGCTGGCAATGTCAAAGTTCCTGTACGACTTGAACATCGACTCCTGGTCTTGTCCGTATGCATCCTCAAAGTCCTCAAAGTCCTCAAAGTCCTCAAAGTCCAGGGCACCTCTCTCGGCCATGTTGCGCTCGTCGATCGTGGCCCCGAGGTTGGGCGACACGATGCTGGGCGACCGGTTCTTGTTCAAGAGCCCCAACAACTCCATGCCATTCTTGTTGGGCGACGTCAACCCGGAGCCAACTTGCTCTCTTGACGACGTGGGGAGCTGTTTATACGTGCCCCAGATACCGGTGCTTAAGCTTGGCGACGCCACGATACCGCTATTGCCGGCGGTGGCCTGGTTGCTCGCGGGTTCGTGAATTGTGCCGCCCGCATCAGTAGTAAGGCTATTCCGCTGCAACAACCCCAACAATTTGTTGGCCGATGACGAGGATGTCTGCTCCACACTGCTCTTGGCACGCTGCACCCGCTGAGGGTGCGACCGGCCGGCTTCTTCAGAGACGGGTTTGCGCAACAACCCCAACAATTCGTGAGCCGATGATCTTTGCGTGTTGTCCCGGTTGGACAACGATTCAAAGAAATCGGTGCTCGAGGAAGGCGCAACAGCAGGAGTTGGCTCGACCGCAGCCTGTTGCTGTTGCTGGGGCTGTTTCAACAAGTTCAACAACTCGTTAGAGGCGCGCACGCCGGAATCCTTGGGCTGCTGTGGCTCAGGCTCCTTCTTGTGAAGCATGCCCAATAACTCGTTCGATGACGACACGTCAACATTACCCGCGCCATTCGTTTCATGAATAACACCTAGCTGCTGCGCCTGTTCCTCTGACTGCTTCTTTCTCGGGCCAAGCAAACTCAATAATTCTGCAGAAGCCTTATTATCCGACCGCTTCAACACCTTGACTTTTTTACCCGGTTGCTGTTGCTGTTGCTGTTGGTGGAACTGCTGCTCCTGCTGGTTCTGAATGGATTCTTCAATCTCGTTGGATGCCTGGGCGTGGCCCACAAATGGCGCCAGACCCGGCGGCACCAGGTCCGCATCTCTGGACGACTCACTTGGCGTCTCCCTTCCTATTTCCCTTGGCCGGCTGAGCATCTCAAGAAGGGGGTTCTCTGTTGGTGCCGCCGCGGTCTGGGGTTCGCTCATGAGTGGCGGTCTGTGCAACGCTTGTAGAAGCGTAGCCTTGGCATCTTCGTTTTCGGCATTCTGCCTTGGTGCTTTCTTGGGGAACACACTGAGCAACTGCTGCGCTCTAGACCGGATGTTCTCGGAGCCAGCGGCCTTGGCGGCCCTGAGGACAGGGTCCTCGTCCTCGTCAGTCCTCTTCTTCCCAGGCTTGGTGCTCAACAACGATAACAATTCTCTGGCATGCGACGTTGGTTTCTGGAACGACTGGGGACTGGGCGCCTGGTTCATGTATGGCTGCATAAATGGATGGTCCCGGGGAAACCCCTGTGGTGGCGCCGGTGCCGGCGCTCCATGAGGAGCCACGGGGTTAAACGGTTGGTAGGGGAACAATTGTGGGGCTGCAAAAAAGGGAATCTGGCTCTGCAAGTGCTGGGGTACCTGCACGTTGAGCATGGGCTGCGTCACAGTTGGCTGCGTTAAAGTTGGCTGCGCCACAGTCAGCCGTTGTTGCTGCTGCTGCTGCTGTTGTTGTGGTTGACCTTGAGGATGCACGCCCTGAAGAAGGGTGAGCAACTCGCGCCCGGCATCCACATCCTCCACTGGCTCGTTGTCGAGGCCGAGCAACTTGCGCAACTTGATCTCCGCCTGCAACATCAACTCTTCCTCGCTCACCACGCCCTTGTTCTTATTGGCCCACCGCACCATTGGCTTCAACACTGGGCCCACAACAAAGTACTTGTTGGGCTGCGCCTTGGCACGCTTCTGCACATTCTTGAGATCGTGCCACTCAATCAGGGCAATCTCGTACTTGGCCGCCTCAAACACCGTGTCTTCAGGCACGTTCTTAACCAAAAAGATCTTGTAGTTTTTGCCGTGGATGGTGCGCTCAATAACGTCCTTCTCGTTGATCAAGGCGCGGCAGTTGTAGCCCGTCTCTTCCTCGCACTCGCGCACGGCACAGTCCACGTCGGACTCGCCCTTGGAGATCTTACCCCTCGGAAACGACCACGAGTTGCTCTCGGTGCCCTTGACCAACACTAACTTGGTCAAGTCCCGGTTGAACAATGCCACGCCGCGCACTGGGATCGTGGACTTGTACTTGCCAAATTGAGCCAACGCCTCTGAGGGGTCGCCCCACTGCCACACCAACGGGCATTTTTCCAAGAGCTGGGCGGTAAACTGCTTCATCTTCATCGATGGCAATGAGGCGTTCAAGCCGCGGCAGTGGTCCAAATAGAACCAGTGAGCCTCCTCCACCTGGAACAAGATGCGCTCCATCGACGATAAATCCTCCTCGGGACAGTTGACAATGAATCGGACCAAGAGGTCCTCCAACACCCGATCTAGCGGCTGGCGCAATAGCCCGTTGTGCAATGGTATAGACATGGGAATGGTATGCAATTTATGATGATGATGATTATGATGATGAATGGACTGTCTCTGTGGTATGACTTGACCTGGCTTGGTTGTCTCTCTATGTCACACTCTCTCAGCTGATCGGCCAGCAATCCCAACAGGCCAGAATAGCGACACCGAAAAGAACAGGTGAAGAAGGAAAAAACTTTCGAGCGGGACACGACCTCCTTGTGGGTTTTTTCATCGCAACAAAGACAACCGAGCCAAGTGCATCACAATCAGTGATAGGCAACAGCCACTAGCCACCACCCCTATGAGAGCTATTCCCAGAGTCACCGTGCGTACGTTTGTGCGAGCGCTTTCCGACAATACCGGGAAAGATCCTGCTGGTGCCGGCGGCGCCACCTCGTTCAAGTTGCCCAAGTTTGTCAGCACGTTCAAAGCGGCGACGGAGGCGCCCCAGACTACGTCCAAGGTGATCAGCCGGCCTATCGGGTTGGACCGGCCCATGCTCCTTAACCACAAGTTGGCAGACACGTACAGCTTGTCCAACGTGTACGGTGAAGTGTTTGGCGCCGAGGGCAAGGAGCGGCGGCAGAACCAGCTCGAGTACGACCTCAAGCACTCGCCGTTCTGGGAGGTCAAGTCGTTCCAGAATACCAATGGGCGCATTTTCACGCCGCCCGTGTCGTACTTTAAGGGCGACAAGGCCAAGTACTTTCCCGACTTTATTGCCAAGACGTTGACCAACAAGCAGCAGAGCCTCTACGACATGTTGGACGGCAAGGTGTCAATCGTGCGCATCTTTGCCACCACGTCGGGCGACGTGTGCACCAAGTCGTATTTCAATGTGGAAGAGGGCGACTTGTACGCCACGGGCTATGGCGTGTTCAAGCAGCAGCACCCGCACGCCCAGATAATCGACGTGAACATGCCGCAGAGCTGGTTCAAGGGCTTCCTCATCAACTCGTTCAAGCGCAGCCTTCGCAGCATACTTCCACCGGACAGGTGGGACCAGTACTTGATTTTGCCCAGCCACTTGTTCAAGTACGATATTAGGACGGCGTTGATGTGCGACAACACGTGTTCCGGGTACATCTACATCTTGGACCCCAGCGGCAAAGTGCGGTGGTGTGCCAGCGGCAATGCCACCCCTGAAGATGCCAAGTTGATGTGGAAGGTGGTGAGCGGGTTGGAGAAGGAGGTGGCGCCGCAAAAAGTAGCATAGCTTGTATATAGAAATGGGGACACCATTGGAGTGGCTGGGTAACTTTTTTGGCCATTTTTGAGGGAAAACGGATGGAGTTGAGAGCAAGCGGGGAAGGAAAGCGGAGAAGGGGAAGGTAGCACAAGACACACCCCAGCCACGGGTTTCCAGCACCATGCTGAAGGGCTCCCCCCTCTGTGACCTGCTTTTGCACCCACCAAGAGAAGTTACCCGGAATACACACGCCAGCTTTTTCTACATTTTCTCCCTTTTGTTCGCGCCCTGGCTCCATTCCATCACTTTTGCCCTGCTCCTGTTTCCCTTCTTCACCAGAAACAACACCAACGCCATCAAGGGGACCAAGTGTATGTGCAATCACCAGACGAAGCGGTGGTGCTGGAGTGCCTTCTCCGTAGCCAACAAAACACTATTATGATGAACACATAATTGGGAATCTCTCTGACGTTTTAATCCAAAAAATATCCCATGGAGAAGAACATATGTTTACAATTGTCTGATACTAGTGTTTACAGGAAAGGCACAGGGACCCACCCATGGAAGGACACTTTACTAACTTGGCATGAAGGAATGGTTATCCCGTGAATAAAGTAGTGGCGGCATGGCCTCGGACTGGGAGCAGCACGAGTGAAGCAAGCTATCCCTATTATTAGAGTCGGCTTACGGTTGGCCACAAGGCGAAGCCAGGTCCGGTGAAGACACCAGATGCGCCCTACACGGCACCGGTGTCCGGTCTCCCCCCTCTCCTCTCATCCACACTGCTCGTATACCCTTCCCATCTCCCTCTCACTCTGACCTTGTCTTTTCCCACCAGGGCTGCTATATACAGTACCCAAAATTCTAGCGTTCTCTGGCTCCACGCACGACCGCACACTGCACAAAAGTTTTTCAAACCGTATAACCAATACACCGCTTGTGCTCTCTTTCCTTTCCCCAACAACGTCAATAACCATCACCCCCACAGCCATGTCTGCCCCAATCAACAAGGAGAAGATCGAGCAACAGCCAGAACAGCAGATCCACAAGATCAGAATCACCTTGACTTCCACCAAGGTGAAGCAGTTGGAGAACGTTTCTGCCAACATCATCAGAAACGCTGCCCAGAACAACATTGTCAAGAAGGGCCCCGTCAGAATGCCAACCAAGGTCTTGAAGATCACCACCAGAAAGACCCCCAACGGTGAGGGTTCTAAGACCTGGGACTGCTACGAGATGAGAATCCACAAGAGAGTCATTGACTTGCAGGCCCCAGCCGCCACCGTCAAGAAGATCACCCAGATCACCATCGAGCCTGGTGTGGACGTCGAGGTCACCATTGCTGCTTAAATGTAACAACGGGTTGGACTCTCTACATTGCTTCTGGGTAATCATGTTTGTTCTTGTTCTAAGCGCAGTCGTCAGGGAGATAAAATGAAGAAGTGGATCATTTTCATTGCTGGTCCTTCTATGAAGTCTCATTTTTTTAATTATGGGAAAGGGAAAAAGTGGAGCCAGTATGGATTGGCTCTCCTTCTCCCTTTCTAGCTCGAAGGTGCAGGGGGGACATTGTATCCATGTGCTCTAGGCGTCACCGTGTATCTTAGGTGATACACTCGGCGTTGTGGTGTAGCTATCAGGACTTGGTGCAATAGGTTGTGTAGAACGAGAACATCTATGTATTATAAAACACAAAACAATAAACGTCTCTTTGAGGTGAACCGACGGTGTAGATATGGGTGCAGGAGACGCACCCTGGAACTGCTATGCACGGGGGTTCAGCATCTGCCGACCATGTGCCCTCTGGCGGCGTGTCTCTGGCTGACGCACAGAAAAATGAAATAAGAATATAGCGGTGTTGTCACAAGGTAGAAGATTTTGCGGTGAACCCAAAGCCCCCAGGGCCAATCCCAGCAAGTGGCAGATTCCGGTAGAGACACACGTCCAGCCTCGACGCTACGTCTTCTTGTCGATGAGGGAAACCCCGCATCCACAGTCCAACAGACAGAGAGAACAAGTAATTGGAACCTGGTCCTTTCCTATATTCTCGATACTTCTAAGTAGCAAACAAACCGGGGAACCCTCTTCCCTTGAACGCTCTCATCGTTCGTTATATCCGTATCAGTCCGGGTAACCTGCGTAGTCACGTGTCTGCGTCCAAAGACAAAGTCATGCGCAATTGGCACAAACACTGATCCTAAGACTTTCGTGTCGGTGGGAGGTGTTTCTGTGAACAGAATACAGTCTTTTTATTTTTTGGTCATACGATGGGCCGGAAGTCTTCGTACCAACCGGAAATGATGTTCACACCAGCAAAGAAAATATGTTCCGTACCATGGACAGGATATGTTCATACTACGTGAATGCGGTGCTCACACCAACCGGCCGCTTTGTGCTAGTAGGTGCAATGTCTTATCCTCTTGGCAAGTGTGCAGACTTGGCTCCTATGCCCCCACTCCAGCCAGAACATGGTGGCGCGTGTTTGCTTAAAATGGCTGGTTCTCCAAGCATAGGGCTACATACTGGCTTGCGTGTCGACAGAACCCGCAGTAGCTTTCGCTGCTGATGCTATTGGTTGCTTCCCTCACCTTTGGTGTTAGCTGTTCCTTTCTGCTCAAGCAAGTAGACAAGTTCCATGCCGCCCAGGGCCACAAACAACTGGAGACCACGGCGCTTGTGCATGGCAGCGTTGTCGAGAACCAAGTATTTCATCTCCTTGAGCTCCTGGTTTGCCTGGGTCTCCTTAACCACCGACCTCACAAAGGCGTAGAAGTGGTTTGCCGAGGTGCCTCTAGACGCCGGCTTGGGCTTGGCGGGTTGGTGTGAAGACTTCCGGCTCATCGGGTTTGAACGTTTTTTCTCCTCTGGTACAAAGACTTCCGGCCAATGGTATGATCAAAAAAAACAGAAAGGCTGTATAGCTTATTGCAAGAAAATAAAGTGACAAGGTACATGAGCAGTGCTCATGTATGCTTGGCGCCGTGGAGCTATCACATTACAATCCCCACCACCATTATGACCAGAAAAATATATAAATGGGGAATGAATCTTCCCCTCATTCTCTGTCAAGCTATACATTGAGCAGCCGCTGCAAATCGATTGCCCTGCACACCAAATGCACCTCATCCACACTTGCTTAACTGCCTTGCTCTGCGCCAGCCCCACGCTCGGCGTACTCAAGCTCGACTACGAGATACAAAGCAGGCCGCGCGATGCGGCATCCTCACTCGCCCGGCGCTCCTCGGAGAACCCCCGCCTTGGGTTTACTTACGACGTGGACCAGTACTTGGTGGCGTTGAAGGTCGGATCGAACAAGGACAAGGTTATGGTGAACATGGACACCGGGTCGAGCCAGTTCTGGGTCATAGACAAAGGGACCAAGTGCCTTGATGAGTCTTACAATGTACAAGATTCCGACCTCGAGCCGCAGATTATCTGGGAAGAGATAGCCTCCGCCAAGGGCGACAAAAGCTGCACCAAGAGAGGGACCTTCAACCCCAGAAAGTCTAGCACCTTTGTACAGAACCCTAACGGACAGCTTTTCACGTGGTACCTTGACAACACGTGGTCCCTGGGGATCCTCGGATTTGATAGCGTTTATGTGGGGGGCGTGCAGGTGCCCGATGTCCCCCTAGGCGTGGCCAACACCAGCACCGTCGATGTTGGAATCATTGGAATGGCGTACTCTCCCACCAACGAAAGTTTCCCCCAGATCTTGCGGGAGCGCGGCGTTATCGACAAGTTGGTGTACTCTGTCTACTCCAACAACAAGGATTTGAAGCGCGGCAACGTGTTGTTTGGCGCCATCGACCACGCCAAGTACGAGGGAGACTTGACGACCATGCCACTAACCGGGCCCGATCCGGAAGAATTGAGAGTCGATTTGGGCCAGGTCAGTTTTAGTGACGGCAGTGGCAACACCACGGTCCTTGATCAAGAGCTAAACGGTGTACTCATGGATACTGGAACTACGTTCTCAATCTTACCCGACAGCTGGCTTGACTACATTTTGGCAGCAGCCAACACCATCCAGCCGGCCGAAGCGGATAGCACGGAGGATAGTGTGGTGGACTGCCACTTGTTGGAGGCCGCCAGCTTGAACATCACCTTTGGCGAGAGAGAGCTCAGCTTTCCCATACGCAGTCTTTTGGAGAAAGAGAAAGGAACATGTATCTTGCCTGTCAGCCGTTACTCGCAATACAAAGACTTAATCATTGGCGCCGACATCTTGCGGCAGTTGTATGTGGTGTACAACTTGGAGGACCGCGAGATCTCGGTTGCGCCGGTGGTGTTCACCACAAACGAGAACATCGAGGAGGAGGGCACCGAGGAGGAGGACACCGAGGACGATGGCCGTAAGAACGGTGCCGGCGCGGCGTCGCCCTGGTGGGGCTCCCTTGTGGTTCCTATGGCTGTGTCGTTGTTTGCTTTCTAGTGTAGTTGCTGTATACCAAACGTGAACAAGAAAACCGCCGAGGCAAACAAAAGTAGTGCCCACACCAACACGGTGTTCACACGACCAGCCTCATATTTCCGCACAGAAAAGGGGAGGGAGGAGGAGAAAAAGAAACTGCTGGTGGAAACCCATAAGCGATAACCAACGACCCACCACACGCCTCCCCCAACAGAACACAGGCTTAGTACAACCGCAGTAGCAGCAGCAACACCACCACCATACTCCCACCATGGTTTATGTATTATCAGTAAAGCGGAGGCTATTGTACCTCACCAACAAGCAGCTACAAACCATAACAAAGAGGTTGTCCACCAGCACGTTGCGCTCGTTGCCATCTTCCTCACCTTCCGCCACCAACAGCTCCTCCTCCCGCATTGTCTCCTCCTTGAAGCAGCAGCCGAAGAAACAGGACTACAAGAACGTGGCGTGGGTGAGCGGCATCATCATTGTGGGGTCGTACATTGCCTTCAACCAGAGCAACTACTACAACTTGGACACGTTACCGTCGGGCCAGCCGCCACTGAGTGGGGCAGCCAAGTTGCTCGAGGATAAGAAGTTCCACACGGCCACGTCGCTGATGCATCAGCAGGGCATAAGCCAGCAGCAGCACAAGGAAGGGGTGTTTCTTCTCAACGAGGAGCAGGTGAGCAAGAAGTTGCGCGAGTTTGAGGAGAGCTACACCGTGAACCGGGGCAAGGGCGTGACGCGGTACGATATCTGCCAGTTGCCGTCGAACTCGCCCATCGAGGACGACCGTGCCGAGGAGATTGTGCAGGTTCCCATCTTGCAGGACAACAACATCAAGACCACCACCGACTGGATGTTTTTTGGGGTGTTTGACGGCCACGGCGGGTGGACCACCAGCAGCAAGTTGCGCGACCAGTTGATTGGGTACGTCATCCACGAGTTGGGCACCATCTACAAGCCGGTGGCGGGGGAAGAGAACTTGCGGTTTGTGCCCAACACCGCCACCATCGACCAGGCGATCAAGAACGGGTTTCTCAAGTTGGACCACGAGTTGGTGAACAAGAACATCGAGCGGTTGTTGACGGACAACAACAAGGCCAAAGCGGCGGAGTTGCTCATGCCGGCGTTGTCGGGGTCGTGTGCGTTGCTTAGTTTCTACGACACCAACTCCAGGATGTTGAAGGTGGCGGTGACGGGCGACTCACGCGCCATTCTTGGGTCGTTCCGCGACAACAAGTGGACGGTGCGGCAGCTCAGTATTGACCAGACGGGCGCCAATCCCACCGAAGCGGCGCGCATCATTAGCGAGCACCCCGACGAGCCCAAGGTGATCCGCAACGGGCGGGTATTGGGCAGCTTGGAGCCCACGCGGGCGTTTGGTGACTGTCGGTACAAGCTCCCGGCGTCGATCCAGGAGCGGATATACAAGCAGTTTTTTGGCAAGCGGTTACCCAATCACTTGCAGTCGCCGCCGTACGTCACGGCCGAGCCAGTGATCACCACCACCAAGATCAACCCCGACAACGACGAGTTTCTCGTGATGGCGTCGGACGGGTTGTACGAGATGTTGACTAACGAGGAAATTGTGGGGTTGGTGGTGAAGTGGATGGAGAAGGAGAAGATGGTGAAGCCGCAGCAGTCTTTTTGGTCGATGTTTGGCGCCAAAGAGAACAGTCTCCCCGAAGTGGACGACATCACCAACGACAAGTCGTCAAAGAAGCCCATCCGCAAGACTAAGGGCGGGCCCAATGGGTTCTTGCTCGATGACAGCAATGTGGCCACGCACTTGGTGCGGAACGCGCTCTCCAACGGCGGGTCGCGCGAGCAGACGTCGATGTTGATCTCCATCCCCAACCCCGTATCCAGAAGATACCGGGACGACTTGACAGTGACGGTGGTGTTTTTCGGCAAGGATGCCACGGGCGAGAACGAGGACGGCAAGTTAGAGATCAACGGCCGGGCCACCGCCGGCGGCATTGATGCGTCAAAGCCCAAGTTGTAAGCTGTGGGGGGGGGAGGAAGATTGTACATACAAGCGGCACAGTGGCAGCAATACAGCGCCGTGGCAGCAGAAGTCATACTTTACTATTCATATACACCCCATTCTGTCCCATAGATCTGTATGGCTTTATAAGCTCGGCTAAAGGCGTGAAATTTTTTTCACCCCACACTATAAATTGTAAATTGTCGACCCCTCCTTTGGCTGACGGAGAAAGGGAAAAAAATCAGAGGATAGATGTATATTATCTTACCCGACGTGAACAACTTGCAACCCAGAGGCGAATCACAGTCCAGACGAATCAAATCATGTCGAACGAAGTGAAACAGGAAGTGCCAGTAGGAGAGTCCGCTACTGAGCCAGCGACCGCTGCACCAGTTGTGGAAAAGAAGGAGGAAGAAAGCGCAAAAACCACGAGCAGCGCGGAGGAAGCCCCAGCCTCGGCTGAAGAGCAGGTTCCTGCCCCTGCTCCTGTTGCTAGCAACAACGATGACGACTTGGACGACTTGGACGATTTGCTAGACGATTTTGCAGATGAAGTTCTCTCCAAACCTCCCGGGAGCACGCTCGATAATGCCAGCGCCGCTGGTGCATCCACCACCAATGCCGGCACCACAGACGCCTCCCCCGCTGCTGCTGCTGCTGGCGGCACCTCCACCACGGCACCGCTCAACGACGAGTTTCAGGCGCTGATCCAGGAACTCATGAAGGACCTTAAGATTGAGGACCCCGACACGCAGACCCAGTTTGAGACGCTCGTGAAGCAGTTTGAGACAAACCACCGCGAGGAGATTGAGCAGGAAGAGAAGAAGCCCGCCAACTTTGAGTACGTGATGAAGGAGACGATGGAGCGGTTGAAGAAGAGCGGTAAGAGCGTGGACGAGAAGATCAAGAACGACGGGCTCGGGACCAACCCCGAGGACATGTTGACGCAGTTGTTAGCCGGGTTGGGCGAGGGCGCCGGGGGCGGCGACATGGACATGTCGAAGTTGCTCGTGGACATGTTGGAGCAGTTGAGCAGCAAGGAGGTGTTGTACGAGCCCATCAAGGACTTAAACACAAAGTTCCCCGACTACTTGGCGGTGAACAAGAACACGCTCGACAAGACCAAGTACGATAACTACACCCACCAGTACGAGATCACCTGCGACATTGTCAAGATATTTGAGGCCCCTGGCTACAACGATGCCAACAAGCAGCAGCGCGAGCAAGTGAATGCGTTGCTTGAGAGCTTGCAGGAGTTGGGCCAGCCCCCCACCGAGTTGGTGGGTGACAGCGGCGCATTGTTGCCCGGGATGGGCAAGGACGACGCGTTTGACTTTAACGACAAGGACTTGCCAGAGGACTTTGAGAAGGAGTTGCAGGAAGGGTGCAAGCAGCAGTAGGGGAAGAAGGAACATTGGCCGGCACTTTCCAGTACATCTTAACGTTAACTAATAATGACTAACGGTCCGTCTATAAATATGTGTATGAAATACGTCCCCTTACACAGCTCCTCTGTTCATTCTCCACAGCTCCTCTATTTTTTCACCAATCCCCTGTACGCACCTAGCACTACAGTGCTAGATGCTCAACCCGCTTCTTCCCGCAAAGTCCTGGTAGTAATCCAACATGGCCGGGGTGATGCCCCGCGAGATCCCCTTTAGTGCGTGGTCAAAGTGGCGCTTCTCTACTCTCTGCGCGTGCTTGTCTTCCATCACGGCTGCTAACCCGGCCTCCTGGCACAACAACGTGACCTCGGCACCGGAACACCCCTCGGTCAAGATGGCCAATTCACCAAGGTCAACAGCGCTGTCCTTCTGCAAGGCAAAGCGCTTGCAGCACTTTTGCAAAATCTGCAACCGCGCATCGTAGTCGGGCGGCGCCACGTAGATGTGCCGGTCCAACCGGCCGGGGCGCAACAACGCGGGGTCAATGTCGGTGGGCTTATTCGTGGCGCCGATAATGACAACGCCCTTGAGTTCCTCCACACCGTCGATCTCGTTGAGCAACGACGTCAACACGTTCTGCGAGGCGCTGGTGCTGCCACCCTCGCGGTCGCCAATAGCGTCGATCTCGTCAAAAAAGATAATTGACGGTGCCGCCGCTCGCGCTTTGCGGAAGATTTCCCTAATGGTCCTTTCGGACTCACCCACGTACTTGTTAAAGACCTCGGGACCCTTGACGGCAAGGAAGTTGAGCCCCGATTCTGTCGCCAATGCCTTGGCGGTCAACGTTTTAGAGCAGCCTGGGGGTCCATAGAGCAACACGCCCTTGGGGGCCGACACTCCGAGGCTGGCAAACGTGGTCGCGGCCTCGAGCGGCAACTGCACCACCTCCACCAACTTCTTCTTCAACTCCTCCTGGCCGCCGATGTCGGTCCAGTACACCTTGGGCATCTCCAAGAAGATCTCGCGCATGGCCGAGGGCCGAATCTCGGGGAGGGCCTCAAGCACGTCATCGAGCGACACCTTGATTTTGTGCTGCGGCACGTGCTGGGCCAACCCGCGACCGATGGCCTTCATCACTGCCTCGCGGCAGAGCGCCGCGAGGTCTGCGCCGACGTACCCGTGAGTCTTGGACGCCACAAGGGCAATGTCAGTGTGGGACACGGCGCACTTGTCGCTGTTCATCCGCGCAAACTGCCTGTGCAAAATGTCCTCTCGCGCTTCCACATCGGGGATGCCGATCTCCACCTCCTGGTCGAACCGCCCCGGTCTCCGCAAGGCCATATCGATGGCGTTCGGCCGGTTGGTAGCGCCCACCACGACAACGCGGCCGCTGTCGCTCATGCCGTCCATCATGGTGAGCAACTGCGCCACCACGCGCGACTCGGTCTCACCGGAATCGTCGGCACTCCTGCTGGGCGCGAGCGAGTCGATCTCGTCCATAAAGATGATTGCCGGCTGGTATCGCTTGGCCTCGGTGAAGATGTCGCGAATCGCATTCTCGGTCTCACCAAGGTACTTCGACACGATCGAGGGCCCGTTGATAGTGAGCACGTGCGCGTCCGAGGCGTGGGCCACGCACCGCAAGAGCATGGTCTTCCCCGTGCCCGGTGGGCCGTGGAGCAAGATGCCGCGCGGCGGCGAGATGCCAAAGTCGGAAAAGAGGGTGGGGCTGTGGAGCGGCAACTCGATGGTGGACTGGAGGAGCTTGATTTGCTTTGCGAGCCCGCCCACTTGCGAGTACGTGAGCGGCTGCGGCAAGTTCGGGTGCTTGCTGCGCAAGGGCGCAAACTGCAGCGGCGTCAGCATAAGCGACGTCTTGCCTTTGATGTACAAGTAGGGCGGCGACACCAAATTGGAAGTAACTGCGGTGGTTGTGGCGTCGGCAGAGCCGTCTTTGAGCGACATCTGCGACAAGGCCGCATCGAGGGAGCCGCCCACGTCGACAATGGTAACGTCAACGCCGTCCACGGCAAACCTTAGTCCCGGAAACACCAATCCCATGCTGTCTAAGGCATCGTCTATAATCACCTCAGCGCTAGAGTGGTAGGAGACGCTGGCGGCGTACTCGGGCTGCTTGTTGTACGCGCCAAGCTCAACGCGGTCGCCCAAAAGGAGCCCCGCCAACGCCCGCCAGCCCCGCGACAACCCCACCACGTTCTTGTCGAGGTCGCTCGTGGGCTCAACAACTGCAATCACGCCAGGGGCGCCGTCGTGTGTTACGTGTACAATCTGGCCGCGCTTCCACTCGAGAGTATCGGCGATGTCGGCGTTGATGGCGATGGTGGCGGCAGTCTTGAACGCGTCCTCTGCAGGCAAGGGCCGCACGATGAAAGCCTTTGGTATCCTGATCTTCTTGGTCGCCACCGCCGCCGGCTCGGGTGCCGCAGCGCCCACCGGCTGTTTCTTCTTGGTGCTTTTTGACGACATGGGTGGTTCTTTGGGGGTGGTGTTTGTGATGATGAGGCGATGGGCGGGAAACAAAACCAGGCACAGAAATTTTGTGTGCAGCCAGTAAGAAAATTTTCGATCCTAAGCAGAGCAGACCCCCCACCATCGCAGCTACCCCCTCCAGATACACAACTACCCCCCTCCTCCTCCACAGCTAGCTAGATGCCAGGAATACTACGACGAATACTGCAGCGGTTTCTCGGAAGAGCAGAAAGCCTGTCCATGTACAGCGCGCTAGTGTCGGTCCAAGACATGTTTACCAGCAACGACCTCGACACGAGGGCTAAACCCACATCCTTCTACAGCAATATTCTCACCCCGAAACCGGGCAACACTGATACTAGATCCGCGGGACCCTATCTTGAAGAAGATACTTTTGAATACGACCAGATGCGCAATGCCCGCTACCGCGACGCCCTCCTAGCCAAGGTCAGCCCGTTCCAGACTTTCCTTGGGCTCGGCTTGACGTTACCGGAACTCACCTGCGTTGCCAACGGGTTGGGCAACCACGAGGTGCAGGTGGACCGCACCTTCTACCCCGCTGCCAGGCTACGAGAGATAGGCAAGCTCCTACTACACAAGGAGCTCCACATAGGAGTGCTCAGCGACGATAGGTACCTCTCGCTGACGCAGTACGAGGTGGCGGACGCGTTGCAGCCCTACACCGACCCTAGCGTAATTGTTGAGTTTATGCGGTTGAACGGGTTGGATACGAGCGTGATACTAAGCGAGCATCTCCATCTAGCCGCGCGAAACCGTGACTACGACCTTCATGATCACTTCCACCGCCATCACAAAGACCAGAACCACCAAAACCAAAACCACCAAAACCAAAACCACCAAAACCAAAACCACCACGACTCCACAGCAGCGCTTCTCCATCGCAAAGCATGTGTTGGGTCCTTCCACGCGCTCCTCGGTATCACGCTTGTGAAATACGGGCCGGAAGCGGCGCGCCGGCGTCTTGACCGCATCCTCCACGACAAACGAGGCATACTAGAAATTGTACACAGGAATCTTTTGTAGATTATACACCCGCCGCGTTCTACAAACACACCTAGCATAGAGACAAAAAATAAGATACAACCCCGCCTATCTTCCTTCCTTTATAGGTACAACGAGGCGCAAAAGACGATATCCCGCTTGATCTTTTCCTGGGCCTCGGCCATCTTGAGGTGTAAGGTCGAGTCGCCGATGATCAACGCTGCGTTCTTGACCTCGCGGCAGATCTCATCGAGCCGGGTGATGACACGCACAATCGTGCCCTCGGCCTCGACGCTGATCTGCATGATCTCGTTGAACGAGAGTCCGCTGGCCCACTCGTACACAACATTGACCAACGCAAACCGCTTGGCCACGGCAAAGTCCTCCTCCTCCTGCGTCAACAGCACCTGCTTCCCTACGTACACCTGGAGCAACTTCTCGGCGATGCCCTGGATCTTGGCCTTGCCGCGCTCCAACCGCGGCGTGATCAACGGCGGCTCCTCCTCTTGGGTGCGTCCCTCGTACACAAAGCACGACAACAATGCCACAATCTCGGCAGGCTCAAAGTCGCCCAAGAAGTTGTCCAACACGAGCTCGGTGATGATCAACTCCCACCCGGAGTTGATCTCGCACGCCACGCGGCCCTTGAGCACCACGTTATGCGCCTCGTCAATGAATCCAAGCGTCTCCAACACCTGCAACCTCTGTTCGTAGTCGGGCAACAAGTCCAAGTTCTCGTCCGAAATTAAGCGCTGCAACTTTTCAATCTCGAGGTTAAGCTTGTGCCGCTCGCGGTGCTGCGTGTAATGCTGTCTAAAGTCGGGGCACGTGTACCCCTGCACGGTGCAGATCTTCTCAAACAAATTGGCCTTTTCCGTCGACAAGTCATGCAACGACAACTGCGTCGTGTGCCGGAACGGCATCTCATCAAAGTTGGCCTGGAACTTGCAAATCACCTTGATCTGCACCGACGCCTCCTGGATCGCCGCGGGGTCGTTGGCCAAGATGTCGCGCACGCTCGCCTTGAGCGAGTACCGCCCGATAAACATCACGTTTTCATACGGCGCCGTGACGCATTTGAGCCCGCCGGCATACTTCATCTTGCGGAAGTTGGCCATGTACTTGGGAACAGGCAAGTACGGTAGCTGGTACTGCGCGGCATCGGCCTCGTACTCCTCGCCGTGGTTAAACGTCAAGAGTACGATGGCGTGATTGGCAGCATCCGTCTTGACGACAAACCCAATCTTGGTGGCACCGCTCTTATCGCGGAAACACACCAACCGGCCGATCCGCATCAACTGCGTCCGCAACACGGGCGACTTGTGGATATCCTCGACACAGAGGCCGTACACGGTCTCGTACTGCGTGAGCAAGTCGCATGTCTCCTCCACATCCTTTAAGTGGCATTTGGCGCACGGTGATATCCGCACGTCCTGCAACCGCGCCACCAACTGGTCGTACCGCTTCTGGTTCTCCGGGAGCAACACCTGCGTCGAGTTCTCACTAAAAGAGTGCTTGATCATCTCCTCCACGCGGAGCGCCTCGATGCGCAATAGGTTCAAGATCATGTTGTACGTGAGCCGGAACTGCGACGATAGCTTCGTGGGCATCCCCAACGCCACCTCCTTAAAATCCGTGGGCGAGATGGGGTCGTTATACGCCATGACAATCACCGTGCCCGTTTTGTCCAACCCACGCCGCCCCGCGCGTCCGCTCATCTGGGTGAACTCCCCGGGCAAGAGGTTGCGGAACCCGCGCCCGTCGTGCTTGCGTGTGGACGAAAACACCACTGTGCGCGTGGGCAAGTTCAACCCCATGGCAAACGTCTCGGTGGCAAACAACACCTTCACAAGCGTCTTGGCAAACAAGATCTCGATGCACTCCTTGACAATGGGGAGCAACCCGCCGTGGTGAACGGCGATGCCGCGGCTCAACATGTCGCGCACCTTCATGATTTGCGGCAACTCGCGGTCCTCCTTCTTGAGCCGACCCACCGCGCGGTCAATGAACATGTGAATCTCGCTCTTTTCCTTGCCGGTGCAAAAGTCGACTCCGCGCAAGGAGTCGGCGTAGGTCTCGCACTTTTTCTTGGAAAAGACAAACACCACCGCGGGGAGCAAGGTGTTGTTTTTCAAGTAGTGCACCAAGTCGATCCAGGTGTTTTTGTTGGGGCCGTCCTGGCCAAACCGCCGGGGACCGGAGAAGTTGCCCCGGTTGCCTCCAGAACCACCGCCACCGCCACCACCCCGGCCGCCTCGGCCTCTACCTCCATTACCGCCTCGGCCACCCCTCCCGCCACGGTTACCTCCTCGCGCAGTACCGCCAGGACCGCCGCGGCTGCCGGACCCCATGGTTGTCGATGGCAACTCCTTCTTGCCCCCGTCCTCCAACAACTCCTTGTGTTTCTTAAACTCAGACTCCACAAACCGCCGGTTGGAGTCAACCACCTTGAACAAGTTGTTCTTGGCACCAATAAATATCTCCAACGGCACCGGTCGCTTGGGCGTGCTGATCACGTAAATATCCTTTTGTTTAGTCCGCCCCACCCAGTTGGCAAACTCAAACGTGTTGGGTACGGTGGCCGAGAGCAAAATGTACTTGACGTGGTCCGGCAACATGATAATCACTTCCTCCCATACCACCCCGCGGTCAATATCGTTGACGTAGTGCACCTCATCAAAGATGACAAACTCAACGTCGCGGATCAAGTCAGCGCCGCGGTAGAGCATCGACCGGAGAATCTCTGTGGTCATGATGAGGCAGTTGGCCTCAGGGTTGATCTGCACATCGCCGGTGATGAGCCCCACGTCCACCTCCTTAAAGGTCTCCTTAAAGTCGCGGAACTTCTGGTTCGACAACGCTTTGATCGGCGACGTGTAGATACACTTGGTCATGTTGCGGTTGGCCATGGCGATGGCGTACTCGGCCACCACCGTTTTGCCCGCCGACGTATGCGCGGCCACAAACACCGAGTCTCCCTGCTCGAGATGGAACACCGCCTCCTTCTGGAACGTGTCAAGCTCAAACGGCCACTTGCGTGCCATGTTGGGCACGAGTTCGTGGAAATCCTCGATCTTATGGTCCAAGTCCACCACGTGCGCCCACGTCCGCTTATCCACGGGCTTGTTGTAGCTGTACTTGATCCCGGAGTAGTCAAACGGCACAAGTCCTTCAATTTCCTTGGAGTCAAAGGGGATCTCTGTGGTCTTGCGAGTGGCGGCAGCACTGCCATCTTCTCGGCGGCTACCAATTTTGTGTTTGCGCATGGCAACACTGTCGCCAGTGAAAGCAGGACCAGTCCCGTGTGCCTCCCTCTCCACCACGTCGCTGATACACATCCTCGGAGCCACGAGGCTCACGCGAACTCCGCAGTC
>MXQC01000090.1:0-46334 GCA_002094185.1 Zhuliangozyma boniae | reverse complement strand
TGTCGTGTGTTATCTGTTTTTTCATAAGCCCACGACACCACCCGAACTACAAACTAGATCGCTCGTGGGCAGCGTAAGAGGTGTATAAGAGACCGCCATCATAGATCATGTCGGAATCATTTGCAAACTATGAGTCGGAGTTTCAGTTAGCCTTGCAGGAAGCCAAGAACAAGTTGTTGCAAGTAAACTCCACCGACGCAGGTATGTCTGGCCACGCCCACCCCGCCACATCAGACGCCACATCCCCAGAATGCCTTTACTAACATGGCTTGCCCCCACCCTAGAGCAGAGGAAAGTACACCTCAAATCCATCGAGAATGCCACCGAGGAGGCGCTCGAGGTGCTTGACCAGATGACCATCACGGTGCAGAACTTGCCCTCGAACCAACGGTCGTCGTACAACACCAAGATACGCGAGTACCGGGCGCAGCTCGACGAGGCAAAGACAGACTACCGCCTGTTGCTCGATGCGCAGGACAAGTACGCGTTGTTTGGCGACAGGTATACCGGCGAGCCCGGCAACGTGCAGGACCAGCAGCGGAAACAGCTCTTGAGCAACAATAGCTCGCTCGAGCGGTCGTCGCAGCGGCTCGCAGACTCGCAGCGTATTGCGTTGGAGACGGAGTCCATTGGTGGCAACATCCTTAACGACTTGCGGTCGCAGCGCGAGCAGATCAGCGGTGCCCGCAACACCCTCCAGCAGGCGGACAACTACGTGGACAAGTCGATCCTGACGCTAAAGTCGATGGGGCGGCGGTTGGTGGCAAACAAGTTCATCAGCTACGCCATCATTGCCGTGTTGATCTTGTTGATCTTCTTGGTGTTGTTCAGCAAGTTCTCCTAGGGGCACCCCAGGAGCACCCCAGGAGCACCCCAGGAGCACCCCTTCTTCCTCTTCTCTTTCATAATGTATTGTTTTTCATTGTTTATTAATAAAGCGGATTTTACAGGACGAGGCCGGAGCTATGCATCCGATTTTTGACCAAAAAAGAGCAAATGCTGAGTCAAGGCGGGCGAGAGATGGATGATGATTATAGCCGGAAAAAAAAGAGTGAAACAGTACTTGGAAAAGGGACCATTGCCGGGATCATTCAGCAGAAAAGGGCACGGGCAAAGCACACATACCACCTGTGATGTTGAGAAACGTATTGAGATCGAATAGCTGGTTTGTGCTGGTAATGCGCCCTGCCACGGCGCGCCCTGTGGTTTCTGCCACCCGTCTATCGCCGCTACACACCTCTGCCGTGCGGTTCCACGGCCACATCCACAAGCCCAAGCCCGGCGAAGAGCTCCACATCACATTCATAACCAAGGACGGTGACCAGCACACGTACGAGGTGGCTGAAGGCGACAATATCCTCGACATTGCCCAGGCGCACAACTTGGACATGGAGGGCGCGTGCGGCGGTTCGTGCGCGTGCTCCACATGCCACGTTATCGTGGACCCCGATTTCTACGACGACATCCCCGAGCCCGATGACGACGAGAACGATATGTTGGACTTGGCGTTTGGGTTAACGGAGACGTCGCGGTTGGGGTGCCAGGTCAAGATGTCCAAGGAGTTGGATGGCATTAGGGTGGCATTGCCGGCCATGACCCGCAACTTGCAGTCCCGGGACTTTAACTAGACAAACAGATGCTTGTATATAGTGCACTATTGATTATTCACTGCCCTGTATTGAAGGAGCCATGCCTTCTGCTTAACTCCACGTATCACTGCGCTCATGATATGCTCGGCACATCGATGCGCTTTCCCCGACAGAGCTTGTTATTGGTGATGTTATTGGCGATGTCGTAGCCAAACCGGTCCTGCAGACCCGAGTGGCCAATAAAGAGGCATACCAACAGGGGGAACGTGGCCAAGTCAAGCGACTCCGGCGTTATCGTATTGTTAGTGAGATCAATCTCAATCAACTTGTCGGCATGGCTAGCGGGCAGGAATTCCGCAAGCCTGTTCAGACACAAGTTCAACACGCGCAAGTTATTGTTCAACACAAAGTCGCGGATGTCGTTGAACGACAAGTCCAACACGTCCAAACTGGTGAATTCGTAACGGAAACTTCCAAACTTGTTGCACGAAAGATTCAACACCTTCAAGCTATCCAAGGACGTAAATTCTGGGCCCAAGTGGGCAAACCTGTTGCCCACAAGATTGATAATCTCTACCTTTGGCGGAAGTGCGTCGAGCATCGCAAGCCGGTTGTGCGACAAGCAGAGGTATCGCAAGCAGGCACCGTACAGCACGCGCTCAAACGTGTCGATATTGCACCCGCTGAAACTCAATTCCACGAGCGGGTCCGGGAAAGTCACGTTGCTCACTTTGGTGAACTTGCAGTTGTCAAAGTTCAAGATGCGGAGCTTGGACGGAATCTTAATTTGCTCGAACGATGTGAACCGGTTATAGTTCAAGTACAAGATCTCGAGTTCAAGCTCGTCGCCGGCGCGGTTACGCGCCAAGTCCACCGTGTGCAAGAGATTTTCCGTGAAATGCACCGTGTTGATTCCCCTGGGAAAACGCGGCGCTACGACGCTGGCAATATGGTTGGAGCCGATGCCCAAGTTTTTGAGACTTTGCGGAAACACCACATCATCGATCGAAGCGATCTGGTTCACCTCCAACGACAAGACCTCGCACAGGTCCGGAAACTTAATGTGTCTCAAGTAAGAGCCGATGTGGGTGTTGGACAACTTCAAGTAGTTGAGCTGCTTGAACCGCAGGAAGTCGGGCATGTACGTGGCCCAGCTGATGGGGTTATCAGCCAAACTCAAGAACGTCAATCCAGAGGGGAGCTTTTGGTCAATACCTGCAAGGTTCTGCAAGCTGTTGTTCTTCAACTTCAACTCTTTTAGCTGTGGCGGGAACTCGCAGGCGTCAAACACCGCCGCGTCCTCGACATGCAGGATCTTGAGCCGCGTCAAATTGGCGAAACAGGCAAAGCTGGGGGCAATGTCGGAGATGGACAAGCTGTGCACTTTGCAAAGATCCGCGAGGTAGTCGTCAAACAACACGGTGGCAAAGTTCACGGCCATGGGCCCGTTGTTCCACAACGTGTCCACCGACAATTCGCACAACTGGCGGCCCACTAAGTTCTCCCCCACCAACGACCGCACAAACACGAGCTCTGGAGTGGAGTCCTTCACTTTCTGCAAGTGGATGGCCTGGAGCTTGTGCGGCACGTCGAGCGAGCACTTGTCGCTGACAAAGCTGTTGCCCAAGATGAGCCGCTCCAACGTGTGTGGAAGTGTCTTGATGCGCACCGACTTGTTGTTATTCCACCCGTACTTGTTTGGAAATAAGCAGAGGGTCCTGAGCTGGGATCGCACAACGTTGGGCTTGAGCCGGATGTTGCTGTCCTCGAACCACAAGTCTTGTAGTGCGGGGAATTCGGCAGCGTCAAAGACAAAGTCGCCACTATAGTTGTACACGAGGAGAGACACGATTGCGGATCTGATGGGGAACTGGCGGAAGAGGTGGCCCAAGTCCACGTTATGCAAGAGCCCCGGGTTGAACTCAACCTCGATATTGTAGCGTAGACCAGTACCGGCCGCACCGTCTTCCTCTGGCGTGGGCATCTGCTGTACCACCAGGAGGAGGTCATGGATATCACACAACGACCACACGTAGAAGCTGATGGTGACCAGTGCCGGGATATGCTCTTGCGCACAGAAGTGCGCCACTGCCACGAGTGATACGGCCGTGGGGAGAAACAGGAGACTGTGCTTGTCAATATACGTGGTTGTGCGCACGTACATGTGCAAGAACGACGGCTGGACAATGCGGTTGTTGAACGAGACGTGGCTTCTGCTGATGAGATTGCCAATGGCGGACCTGAGAGTGGGGTTGACGTCAAGGAAAGGCCGATCGGTAACGAGATGGGCCACGTTCTCCACCCTGACATGGGCTAGTATCTTGTCCAACACTTCGAGCGGGTACTTGTCTAGCGAGATACGTCTCGGCATTGACATTGACATTGACATTGCTTCCGGTGTTGGTGTTGGTGTTGCCGTTATGGCTGCCTCTGCCTCTGCCTCTGCCTCTGCCTCTGCCTTTGCCTTTGCCATTGCTCTATAAAAAAGGGGTGGCGCCTCGAACAAAGAAAAAGTTATCTTGTCCGATCTAGGAGTTGGTGGTATAAAGAGAAAGGAGATGTGAAAAAGAGGGGAGGAGGAGAGAAAGCAAAAACAAATAAAGAAAAACGAGCAAGTGGAAAAATAGGGTGAAGGGGGTGGGAGAACAATGGCAGGATGAGACAATCGTGCGGTACAACTGGTAGCACGGTCGATTCTGCCGAGTATTGCCACGCCACATCGTGTTGAGGAGTAGTGTATGACGATAATAATGACTCTTGGTCGTTGTTTCCTATGTTGCTATAAACCCCATGCAGAGAGAGGAGCGCGGCTGGTGGCTATTTATTTCCTCACCGCCTCTTCCGGTCGCCTGATCTTCCTCGTATAGAGGAAAGGAAAAGAAGGCGGGTGCAGCCGATACAGGACGTATACGAGAACAGCCCTCTCCCGCCAGTTGCTGCTCACCCATCTCTTGCTCCTACTTGCCGAACAATCCCCGGCCGAGCTTGCCAAAGATAATCACCCCACAGAAGAAGAAACTGCCAATCCACAACCAAAGGGCCACCATATCGTCGGTGGACTGGGCGTACTGCGCGGCAAAGGCGTAGTTCTGCCAGTAGACGACGGTGCATGCCACCACCGAGAACACCGAGGAGGCCACAAACCCAGAGATGGTGCCGTCCAAGAGCAACCACAACGCCGGGTTCAATAACGACCAGAGGATGGACACCTGCAAGAACGACGACCACTCGATCTTACGGATGCCGTAGCTGATGCCCAAGAACGTGATGCACGCGCGGAGCAAGTCGTTGAACAAGTTGGAGTAGCTGGTGGATGTCTCAGGATGCGGGTTCGACGACAACAAACGCTTGGTGAACGCGCGCGGCAAGAGCGCGTCGACAATGGGGTGCAACGACGCCATGATCAAGCCCTGCAACGTCAACGCCACCATAGTGTCGGCCACCATCAACGTCTCGTTTTCGATGGGAATGTAGTTGCCTAACCGGAGCTTGGACACAAAGCCGTAGAGAAAGATGTGGGTGATAGTCAAGGGGAAGTTGGCCAACTCGTGGTCGCTAAAGTGATTGTAGTTGATGTGGCGCGTGATTTCGTTGTAGACAAACGCCGCCGACGAGAGCAAGCACAACTTGAGGGGCAAGGGCAAGCTAAAGGCAATCTCTTCAGACGTGGTTTTGGATCCAGGCGGCACCTGGTGGGAGTTTTCGGTGCTGGTGCTGGTGCCCTGGGCATTCTGAGTGCGCTTGCCCAACTCGATTCCCATGTCGGTGTCGTTGTCCTGGTCAAGGTCCATGTTAAAGTCGGCGAGCGAGTCGTTGTTGTAGATGCCGTACAACTCGGGCCGCGTCAAGTTGACCACCGAGTCGGTCTTTTCCATCCTGGGAGTGGATGCACCGGAACTGGTGACCGATGACGCCATAGATTTGATGTTTGTGTGGGAGATGGCCGCTTTCCTTAAATCGTCCATGTGGAAACGTATAGTGGGGGTGGGGGTCAAGTAGAAGGTCCCTTGTGTCAGTAGGCGAATGCGGAAAATGGCTACTAGGGTGTAGTGGAGAGGAAGTGAAGGCAAGGAGTGGAGGAAAAGCGGTTGTTGAATAACAAAAAAACACAGTGAAAGGAAAAAAAATCACCTAAAGTGGAACCAGAAAAATCAAATGGTAAGAAGGAGTGGAGGGGATGAAAAGGGAGGGGAGAAAGAGAAGAACCATGGATATATGGATACGCCGTGTGATGACTCCCTCCCCCCCTCAGTGAACGATTGAGCATCCATAGTACCTCATCCACACGGGAAGCTTGCTTGGTGCAGGGGCATTGGTGGTGCAGGTGCGGAATACAGCGGGTGAACACGAGCTCGATGCGGTAGGCAGCATAGCGTTCCATGATCACCTCCGTCATCTCTAAATGAGGCACCTCCTTCCTGTAAGGTCCACCCCTGGACCGTCCATTCCTGCCACTCTTACCCTTCCTCTGCGTATTCCGCATTCTCCTTCCTCTGAGAATCTAACCTGCAGTTTTTCTTCCATTAAACTGTAAACACCCTAAACTTGTTTTGGTTTACAAGCAAGACAGCCACAGACCCACACCCCCATTGCACAACCAGCGAGCATGTCATCGGCCAACGTGTTTGAGACTTCTGAGGGGTCCAGTGCTGTGCACCGGGCCAATCGGATAGAGAGACACGAGAGTGATTACCATGATGATTATGGGGAGCAGTATGAGGACGACAACGGTGAGGATGTGGAAAGTAGTGGAGGGGGCGGGGACGGTCGGGATGACATGGATATCGACCAGGACAACTTGGACCAGTTGATGCACGAGATTGCGTCTGATGACTCTGGCGACAACTTTGTGTTTGACCCCACCGACGATGAGGAGGACGAGGACTTTGTGTATGGCGAGCGCATTGACGATGGCGATGACTACGACGACAACTACAACTTCAAGGATGCGCTCAAGTCCGCCAGTGGAATTAGAGTGCGCAACCGGAGGGAAAAGCTATCCAAGACCTCCAAGTCGTACTACCGCCGCAAGATGATGCGCGCCGACAACCGCGAGTTGGACCCCGAGGTGAGGCTGAACTTGTCACTTGCCAACGAAGCGTTTGTACGCAACGACTTCCAAGTGGCGCAGAGCTTGTACACGGAGGTGATCAAGATGGATCCCAAGAACTTTTCCGCGTACAAGACGCTTGGGGAGATTTTTCAGCAGCAGGGGAAACTTACAGAGTGCTGCAACTACTGGTTGCTCGCAGCCAACATCCACCCGTGGGATACCGAGTTCTGGGGCAACGTGGCCGAGTTGTCGGCGCAGTTGGGGTACATCGACCAGGCCATCTACTGCTACACGCGGGCCATAACCTCTGACTTGACCAAGAGCGCCGACTTCATTCTCAGCCGCGCGTTGTTGCTCAAGGAGAAGCGCCAGTTTGGGAAAGCGCTTGACGGGTTGCAGAAGGTACGGCAGTTGTTCCCCACCGATGCCAACATTGTGAAGTCGCTTGCCGCTGTGTACGTTGAGCAGAAGCGGTTGAACGATGCCATCAACTTGTACATGAAGATGCTTGACGCCAACATCCATCCGGACCCCAGCAACCAGGAGCAGTACCCCAAGTTCAGCTGGCCCGAGTTGAACATCTTGTTGGAGTTGCACATCCAGCACCACTCGTGGCGCATGGGATTGAATGTGTTGAAGCTCGCGGCGCGGTGGATCCAAGGGAGGTCCGATGAGACGTGGTGGGAGGACCACAACGACGCCGAATTTGACCGCGTGCGACGACAGGCGGTTGTAGCCAAGACCAAGTCCCCGGAAAAGCGCAGCAGAGCGGAAAAGGGCAAGTACGACTTGCCCATCGATATCCGGTTCAAGCTCGGATGCTTGCGGTTGGGGATGGGCCAGAAGGACGAGGCGTTGCTCCATTTGCGACATTTGCTTGGCGGCAGTGGTGGTGCCGACGAAGAGGATGACGGGATTGCCGACTTGCACTTTGAGGCGGCCAAGAACTTGGAGGAGCACGGGTACTACGAGGAGGCGTTGCCGTTCTTGGAGGCGGCAGCCGAGGATGAGGAGTACAGCAATATGCCCGAGCTCGTGGCGTTGTTTGCCAAGTGCTACTTTGAGACGGGTCACTACACCGCTGCGCGGGAGGCGTATGAGTTGCTTCTCACGCACGAGCCGGATAATTTGGACCACAAGTTGTCACTCGCGGAGATCTTGTACCACTTGGGCAACGATATTGGAGCGGAGGAATTAATCCTGGAGGTGCAGTCGGCGAACGCCGCCGTTAAAGAGTTCGCCGAGGGGGGTGCGCTTATGATGGAAACAGAGGGTATTAGTGGTGTTGGTGCTGGTGCTGGCGCTGGAGACGACGGACTGTCGTTGATCCGCAACGTGCACCGTACACGGCCCAAGGTGGCGAAACTTACCGAGCAGGAAAAGTTGGAGGTGGAAAACAACGCGCGTAAGAAAGTGTTGGAGAAGTTTGGGCGCATGTTGCGGTTGGAGGAGTCCATCAATGCCGGTGACCGCGTGGCCGTTGCCGCATGGACGCAGTTGGCGTCGCAGTTGATTGAGATGTTCACCAGCGTCAAGAGCTTTTTCCCCAAGGACAAGAACCGCGTATTCAAGGGCATCGTCATGTACAGGCGAAGAGAGATGGACATTGATCAGAAGTTGGCGAGGGCGTACAACTTGTTGGACGGGATTGTCCAGGACAAGAACTATTCGCGGCACACGCTCACGGCCACCACCGAGTACCGCGGACTCACGTATGACCAGTGGTTCTACATCTTCGTGCAGTACGCATTGCTTGTGTGCAAGTTTGACCGCAAAACCGAATACGCACAGGGAATCGTCGAGATTGCCATGGCCGTCAGTGTCTTCATCCAGGACAAGAAAAAAGACACGATGTTACGGTTGCTAAAACTTCTTTTTGGGCTTGAGAATGGCGACGCACCGGGAGCCGTGTTTGGCAACATCCGGCACTTCCTCAACTCGAACCAGTTTTCGCCGTTCATGTACAAGTTTTTCATGTGCTGCTTTGCTTCGGGTACCAGTTTCTGGGAGACGTTTGGCAACTACCACCACCAAAAGTTCTTTTTGCGACAGCTCAAATCGTACGACTCGCAGGTGTTGCACAGAGAGGTGACGGGGATGGCCTCAGTTGCCGAGCACTTGCGCACGGTAAGCTTGCAGCCGGACCACCCCGACATCTTGTATGTGTATGCCAACCTTCTTGGCGGCAACCGCAGCTACCTGTCGTCGGTGGTGTACCTCAACAAGGCGTACAAGAAGTACAGCCAGGACCCGATGATCTGTTTGGCGCTCGGGTTGTGCCATGTGCACCGCGCGATGCAGCGGTTGAGCGCCAACCGCAACTCGCAGTTGCTCCAGGGCATCAGTTACCTCTTGGAGTACCGCGACGTGCGCGAGAAGCACTGCACCAAGTACGAGCGGCAGGAGGTGGAGTACAACTTTGGTCGCTTGTTCCACATGTTGGGTCTTTTCACGCTTGCGGTGCGGCACTACAATAGCGTGTTGGCGATGCACAATGATTTTGCCGATGATCCCGACTACGATATGACGTTTGAGACCGCATACAACTTGTCGTTGATCTACAACATTACGGGGAACCCCCGGCTTGCACGCGACATCACCGTAAAGTACTTGACTGTATAGCAATGTGGAGGTGGTGGTCACGTGAGGATTCCGTGAGAACCAGCAAAAAAGTACCTTAAAAAATTGCAGGGCACCAACCTATCCCATCTCGTCATCTCTCCTCCCGCCCGTCTACATGGTCCGTATCAAGCAGAGGTATATCCTCTTTGACATACTCTATCCACCCACGGACGATCCAAGGACCACAGCACGCGACGATTTTGAAGGGTTCAGCCTTTCCCAGTCGAATGCGTTGCTTGTATTGCACCAAGCGTCGGCATCCACCACTGTCAACCAGAGAACCATTGTACACGCGGTGCGAAAATCACTACAAGACCACTACGGCGACTGGGGTGTGGGTACGGCGCTGCAGTTGCAGCTCAAGTACTTTTCAGCAAAGACATCCACGGGCATCCTCCGCGTCAACCGCGCCAACTTTGAGAATGTTGTCGCCGCAATGGCGCTTATCCAGCGCATTGAGGGTCAGCCGGTGTTGTTGCGTGTGACACACGTGAGCGGTACGATCAAAAAGTGCGAGGAGTACTCGGTACGCAAGAGCCGGGAGTTGATGCGGGCGGTGAATAAGGATAACTATAAACATCGCGACGTGGCCGAGTTTGTCCCTGAAGACATAATGGTGTCGGATGGTGCCAACGACAGGGGGGACGACGATGATAACTACGGCGAGGATGCGTAAGCGAGGATGAGCTCGGGGAACGTTGCAAAGAATTGGGCCATTGCGGGTTTATCGTCCAACTCGTAATGGTCAAACTCGGGGAGGTGCCCAAACACGACCGTGAGCTCGCCGTTCGGCAAGGTGGACATGTTGAGGATGAAGTTGTACACCAACCCTGTGTTCAGGGCAAAGTACATTTCCTCGAAACGGTAGTCGGTGCCTGCGGTGTCGGCGATCTTGCCGAGGTTGGAGATGGTCAACGTGAACCGGCCGCCGATCTTGCCCAACTTTTGCTTGAAAAAGTCCCAGCAGTTGGTGTACTTGTACAACCCGACAAACTTGAACGGCTTTTTGGAATCAAGGTTAGCCATCATCTGCTTGTGGAAGACCTGCATGGTGCCAACGAGACCGCTGCTGCTGCTGCCTTTCTCTATATGTGGCAACACCACTTGGTCGCCGCAGATCATGGTCCCATACTTGAAGTTGCGGATATCTTCCCCATAGTATCTTCTGCCGTTGATGGCAACAAGCGAGCTGGTGCTGAACTTCGCGGTGTCGTCCACAGCTTTGAAGATGGTGTCCTGCAACGCCTGGAGACAGATCACGTCAAAGTAGGAGGTCAAGGTGATGCCGTGCTGCCGACAGTGCGCCGTGATCTGCGCCACTTGTGCGGGCGTGAACTTAAAGAACTTGAACCGTGTCCGCAACTCCCTGCTCACCGGTCGCTGCGTGTGGAACAAGTGTGGTGCTGTGGCGTTGCCGCACCAGCTGAGCAACCAGCTGGCAGCTCTGCCAAGCCAGGGCGTGTACCGCTTGAGGAGGTGGGTGGCGATTTGGAGGTACGACGGGATGTACAAGTCCGTCAATGTTTCCACGGGCGGCATAATTGCCCGTTTCAGCTTGGCCAAGTCTCTAGTGTAGTCGAATAACAAGTCCACATACGCTTCTTCGGCGCCACCAAGTGCTCTTTGCAAGTCCTTGTGGAACTGAACTACCGATAACCCATCGTAGTTGGAGTGGTCGACGTAGACGCATATGTGCTGGTCCCCGCTGGCTTCCTCAAATACAACCACGCGCCAGAGCGGCAACTCGACGTTCATAGGGATGTACAAGTCGTTGACTTTCTCGAGCACGGACTCGTCAAACCGGTTGATATGCTGGAACTCCACAACGTCGTCAAACATGATGCTGCGCACAGCACGCACCTCATAGTTGGCACCATTGAGCTTGGCATTATCGCGGTCGTCGGTCTTGAAGAAGTTCTGCGCAAACCACGTATTGCTGGCAACCATCGACCGCAAGGCGTTGGATAAAGTCGCGCGCGAGACGCGCCGGTTGTATTTTGCCGTGACGCTAAAGTTGGTATAGTACCCCTCAGTGCCGCGACAGATGTAGTACCGCTCATTGAACTCAGGCGCTCTCCTGTGTAATGGTTTAATCATTATCTGGGGGTGGTGGTGTGATGATATCGGTATTGCGAAACATACCCACCGAAAAAAATCTCGGATATAAATAGCGGATGAGTCAGAAAACTCCTCCCCAGGACCTAGTCTCAGGGAACCACGCGGAACGGTGGGCCCAGAACAGAACCGCTGCTTTCGCGCATACATCCCTATTGGCACCTTCTCAGATGAGATACACCCATCAGTAGAGATGTCCCTTGGGCCGGTTCTGTAGTGTGTGTCGCTGCCAGGGCACGCCATGTTTGCATCCCCCACAAGAGCATATTCCCATATGCGCTAAGAAAACTTTACGTTCCGTCCGAAACCTCTATGAACACACCAGGCCAGTCGAGTGAAAACCGACACCCTCTACCTCACTCTCTCTTCCCCATCTGATCAAACTGCGCCGCCATGCCAGTCGACTACACACTCTACTTGGTGACCGACTCCACCATGGTCCCCGAGACCTCCACCTTCCTCGACCAGGTGGACCGCGCCATTAGCAGCGGCGCCACCATTGTGCAGTTGCGCGAAAAGTCGCTCTCCACCTTGGACTTTATTGAGCGCGCTGAGCTCGTACACGCGTTGACGAAGAAGCGCGGCATTCCCTTGATCATCAACGACCGGGTGGACGTAGCCCTTGCCGTGGACGCCGAAGGGGTCCATGTCGGCCAGGATGATATGCCTGCGAAGCTTGTGCGGAAACTCATTGGGCCCGACAAGATCTTGGGCGTCACCTGCTCGGTACCAGAAGAGGTGGAGCAAGTTGTGAGTGAGGGCACTGCCGACTACGTCGGCTTGGGCACGGTGTATGCCACTAAAACCAAGAAGGACGTCACCGACCCTGCGGGGACGGGGCCTATTGGCATCAGAAAGATGCTCCGTGTGTTGGGAACACACAACAGTGGCGGTGCCAGCCACAAGATCAGCTGTGTTGCCATTGGCGGCATCAACCACTCCAACGCATCTAAGGTGATGACTCAGTGTGTTGTTGGTGGCCAGCGCCTCGATGGCGTGGCAGTTGTCTCCTGTATCATGGCAGACGTGGACGCAGCCAAGGCCACCGCCGGCTTATTGGCCATAATCAGGTCATCATCGTCGTCCACGAGCTACTGGGACTCGTCTGTACGGAAGGAGGACACGACGCCCGTGGTTGATGCTCCCCGTGCGATCTCTCAGTTGACACAGTCGCACCCGTTGGTGCACCACATTACCAACAACGTGGTCAAGAACTTTAGCGCCAACGTCACCTTGGCCATTGGCGCCTCGCCCATCATGTCGGAGCTAGCAGGGGAGTACGACGAGTTTGCCAGCGGCATTTCCAACATCGGGTTGGTGTTGAACTTGGGTACCCCCACCGACAACATGATGGCCACGTTCAAGCACGCCATTGCTGTGTATAACAAGCACAAGAAGCCCATCGTGTTTGATCCCGTGGCGTGCGGCGCCACTAAGGCGCGCTTGGAGTGCACCCGGCAGCTTCTCAATGCCGGCCACGTGTCGGTGATCAAAGGAAACGTGGGCGAGATCAACGGCATCTACAAGTTGACCAGCAGCTACACGCCCACTACAGAGGAATCGTTGATGCGCGGTGTGGACTCCATTGCGCAATTCAACAAAAACGAGGTGCTGCGTATTGCCCATGCAGTATCGCTAGACTTTCAGGCAGTGGTGGTGGTCACCGGTACTACCAACTACATTGTGGATGCCGCCAACAATAGAGAGGCAGCTGTTGCTGGCGGGAGTGCGCTCATGGGCTCCATCACGGGAACGGGGTGCTCGTTGGGCAGCACTGTGGCCGCGTTCTTGGCCGCAGGCGCTGATGGCAACAGCAGCACCAACGGCACCGACACGTTCCGCGCCGTTGTGGGTGCGGTGGAATTGTACAACAAGGCCGGCGCCAGTGCTGCATCTGCCACAACCACTCCAGGTACATTTATGATAAGCTTTATCGATGAACTCTACAGATTTACCCACGAGAGGTCATATGTATAATAGCTTTGAAACGACGCGTAGAAAGAAATAAAAGAAAACCACTATAGCAACATCGAAAGGGATAATAGCAACCACAACTATCCAACCTACACACTACAGACGGTTCAAGTTGACACTGTTCCTCTTGTGGTACGACAACAACGTCTCGGCCTGTGTCACCCCTGGCACGTCGTGGGTGGTACTGATTCGGTCCAACGAGTTGCGCTGGAATACGCCGTCCTGCACCATCTGCCGCCGCAACGCCTCTAAGTCCACGTGCTTGTGGAACTGCTCGTTAATGGTATCGCGGCGCAACCGCTTCTCCGAGTTCTTGCGCGCACGTGCCGTTTTCAACGTGGTGTGGCGCTTGATGGTCTTGAGCGTGCGCGCGAGGTTCGTCGCCTTCCCCTTCTCCTCGTCCCTCACTTCCTGCTCCATCTTCTCAAAGAGCGCAGGGTCCTTGTCGATAATCTCCGACAAGAGCCGGTGCCGCTCTACATCTTCGGCGTCGGTGGGGTCGTAGCCCTCGGGGTAGTCGTCGTACACGCCCTTGCGCGCACGCTCCCTGATAATGTCCACGTCAGTAGGCATAAAGTTGACACGGAGGAAGTCAAACGTGAACCGCGGGAGCAAGCACGCGACTGTGCCAATAAAGATACAGCACCACACCGCCAACGTGCCTAAGACCTGGGCCCCAGCACGATAAAACTCGAGTGCGGAGGTGCGGTTCGCCGACCACACTCCGGTCCAAAAGTACACAAGAAGGATGGATATGGCATAGATGAGCAACGAGAGCCAGTCCCACCGCTTTTGCTGCAACAAGATGTAGAGGTTGCACGAGGTCACGGAAATGCAAATGACCACCACGCCCATCCAAAACCGGTGGTCAATTGTCGTGCCCTGGGGGTTCTGGAACCCCTTCCAGAACAACAAAAAGGGGAAATAGAACGAAATCACCGACTGGTATAATCCGTCAAACATATACCACGCAAACTTGTACTGCGACCAGTCCTTGCCCAAAATACCCCGCACGTACAACTGCGGCACAATCAACGAGATGGTATCGGAAACGTCCTGGTCCAACACCGCCAACACGATCACCGACAACGAAGTGAACGCCAAGTTGTAGAACATGAGGAATGTGTACTCGTACAAGTACGACCCGTCAAAGTTGTTGTAGATGCCAAACCAGAAACAGGTGATGGAAAACACCACGTTCTTGTAGAAAAAGCAGGGCACCATCTCGGCCAACCGCTTGTACGACCACCGCCCATGCACCAAGAGCAACCGCGTGAGGAACCGGAACTGGCCAATGGCGTAGTCCGACGACATCACCGCCTGCCGTCCCTCTTCGCCAGCAATGCCCACACCCACGTTTGCGGCCTGGATCATGGCCACGTCGTTGGCGCCGTCGCCTATGGCCAACGTCATCACCCCCAACCCGTACTTCACCATCTTGACCACCTGCGCCTTTTGGGCAGGCGACACGCGGCAGCAAATGACCGACTTACACTTTTTCCCAAGAAGCAAAAACTTTTGCTGTAACGTCTTGGTGAGGGTAGCGTCGACCAGCCCGTCTTTTTCGCCTCTCTCCTGTTCCTGCAGCGCTTGGAACACCAAGTTTAAGGCGGCGCCGTCGATGATGGCGGCAAAGTTGGCGTCGGGGACCGAGTGGTCCTGCTTCGCCTCTCTCACCAACTTCTCCACCTGCTCGGGCGTGTCGGCATCAATCCCAAAGTGTTCTTTCAAGTACGAAGTTATCAAACCGTCAATGTGCTGGATACTGTCGGGGTTACTCTCATCTGGGCGGATCACGAGCAACGTCATGTCGTTCTCCAACAAGTTGCACGAGAACCCAATGTTGATGGCGGTCTCAATTCTGTCCCCCGTCAACACCCAGAGCTTGATGCCCGCCTGGCCCAAGATAGCAATTGACTGTGGCACCCCGGACTGCAACCGGTCTTCTATGGCGGTGCCGCCGAGCAATTGCAACCCTTGCTCGATCTCATCGTCCAACTGCCCAATCAACACATCGCGGTCGTCATCAATCAGGGCATTCGCCTCGTTGTACCGTGTCGACCAGTTAGCGTACCACGTAGGATCCAACTGCTTGGAGGCCACGCACAATGTCCGCAACCCCTCGTTGGCAAATTCCTCAAGGTACAACGCCGTCTTGGAGATCATCCCCTCCGAGTTGATCTTGGGGTCCAAGCGCTGGAAGATCACACTGTCGGCGCCCTTTGTGTATAGGGTGATGGTGCCGTCGGGAGCCTTGGTGATGCACGACATCCGCTTTCTGGTCGAGGTGAAGGGGATAATGTCCAAGAGCTCGTGCTCCTCGTCGTGGCCGTACACCGACAAGATTACCGACTTGCGCAAGCGGCCCTTGAACACCACACCGGCATCCCGCGCACACGCTACAAGCGCCGCCTCGTCAGGGGACTCTGCCTTGAAGTCGCGGATTGTGGGATCGGCCTCGTTCTCCTCGGTGACCACCGTGTTGCACAACGCCATGGCGTACATGAACCGCTCGTTGGCCATTCTCTGGGTACCATCCTCGGGTGCCAAAAACGTGTCCTGTGCATACTGGCTCGACACAAACGTGAGGCTCTCCTCGCGCAACTGGTCGTTGTTGGTGTGCTTTTGAAGAATGTCCAACATGTCCTGCTTATCGGCGGCAATCTTCACCAGCCACTTGTGTGCCTCGTCCACGACATTGAGCCCAGACCTCTTGTCCAACCCTTGCTTCGCCTCGGTGTACGCCAACCCGTACGATTTTCCGTTGATGGTGCATTTCCTAAACTCCATCACGTTCTGGGTCAATGTGCCCGTCTTGTCGCTAAACACATATTCAATCTGGCCCAAGTCGTCGGAAATGTTCCACGTCTTGGGAACGCATGGGAAGTCCAAGGGCCCGTAGTACATCTTGGTGTCTGAGTAGATGAAAAATGCCTGCAATGTCTTGATGATTTCGATCGAGATGTAAAGCGAGATGGGCACCAACGATTGGTAGATGATCAACGCCACGAAAAACGCAATCACCCCATTAGCGGCCGGGGTGGGCCCGTACGGCTGGAAATCAAAGTACGCGCGCGAGTTGTCCTCCACGCGATAGAACAACCCGTTGACCAACCCGGACACAAAGCACAACACAAACAACAACAAAAAGTTGATAATCACCGACAAGTTCAATTCGCGCGAGATGCGCGACGTCTTTGTAGGGGTGATACCCGAGTTCAACATGATCTTGGACTCGGAGCCCGTGTACACCACCAAACCAATGGCCCACTTGGTGTTGCGTAACATGCACCCCCGGAGCATGACATTTTCCGGGGTGACGGCCTCCTTTTCGTCGGCGTTCACAAGCTCGCTGTTGCTGTCAAAGTTCTCGTAGTGAATGGTGCCTTTGAACGCATACAAGTTGGGGTTTGGCGCGTCGCATTCGACCCAAAACTTGGTGTCGCTCAAGTCGTCCGAGTGCTTCAAGTTGTTATTGCCGCCGCACTTCAACGCCGTACGCGTCTTCAAGTTGGTCTCGCCATCGAGGTTCTTGGTCTCAATGTAACAGTTTCCCTCGGGGTCGGAAGTCGAGATGACAATAACATCCGCGGGCACCTCTTCGTTGTTTCTAATGCGGATCATGTCGCCCACGTTCACGTCCTTCCAGCATCGGTTCTTGAATGCTGCGCGCTTGGAGTCATCCTGGTTGACGTTGGTGCGCTTCAACACGGGGTTGAGCAAAGAGTTGGGCAACGCCACCGTGGGCCGGTGGTGGCTGCGCCCGGACTGTGTGGACTTGCGTGCACGCGATGTGCTCATGCGCGGAGGGTTCACCGAGTACCGCGGCTCATCCGAATGGTACGAGTATTCCGACACCACCGTGGACACGCGGTTCAACGCCAACTCGTCCTCGTACACTTGCTCGCGCACGAAATCCTGCTTCTGCTGCTTGGACCCGCACACACTGATGCAGCATTTCTTCAAGGCGCGGAAAGTCTTGGCGGTGCCGCGCGTGCACGCCTTCTTGAACCGGCGCCAGGGTCCCACGTAGTCAGATTCCACGTTGGGGTTGTGCACGCCCGTCAACAAGTGGATGGGCGAATTGTTGAGCTCCGAGTCGCTCACCACTCTCCGGTAGTCCTCAAACGCATCCTTGATGGCAGTGATGCACACAATAACGATCAAGGGCACGGCCGCTAATCCTGGTGAAGGCACGCCAAAGATCTGGATCGCAGACAAGATCACGAGGATCAAGAAGTAGGTGTTGGCAACATTGGTGAACTGGAAAAGGATATTCTTGGGCAAGAACGAGATGGGAGTGTACTTGGTGGTCCTAATCTTGTTGCGCGGGTACTCCAACACGGGGTGGCCATGTTCGAGCATGTCGCTGGGCAAGTCGTAGTTGAAGTAGATCTGCCGTGGTATCTGGTTGTAGATTTCCTGCATGAACTGTGGGCGGGGCGCCAACCCTTTAAGGAAGAACCATCGCTGGATGCGCGCCTCGAGGTTGGGCGGCCGGGCATTCACGAGGTCCTGGGTGGTTTTCCTAGCGTTCGTCCTATTGCCGCTGTTGCTGCTGCTGTTGTTGTTGGTGTCGGACTCCGTGGACTGCGACGCCGCTTTGGGGCCGTCCACCGGCTCCAATGAGTTTGACGATGTTGGCCGCGCTTCAGACATAAGAAACAGACTACACTAGGCTATGTACTGTGGGTATGTGCTGAAGGGGAGGTGCTTATCACGATGAGTGTTTCCGTTTTTCGTAACTAAGGAGGCGGATGAGAAACGGAAAAAAAGAACGGACCAACAGAAAATGGGTGGGGGGGGAGCTCTTCGGGCTGTGCTTGTGGATGATGGCTTGTCTTTGTATATTTCAGTAGCCGGGGCTGTACAACAAATGCCCCAAGAACTGTGGTGGTGGCGAACGTGGTAGTGGCGGGGGTGGTGGAGGCGTCAACAAGGGCAGAGCTGAGTCAATTTCCTGCCAACTTTTTTTTTGGTGGTGGTGGGCGTGGGTGTGTTTTCAGCTCGGCCGAAGCTTAAATCACAAAATCTTGTTTTCTTTGAAAACAAACAAGGGAAGGAGAACGCTAGGAAAAAACAATGAGAAGATGGGAAACAAGGATGGTGGAGCCGGAGGAATGGCAGCTGGTGGGGAGAGGCTGGTTTAGTGTATGAGCTCGCGACAGGCCACAAGAAGAGGTGTATACATAAGACGTCACCTTCGGGAAAAACACGACGGTTTGATGCCCCAGTACGTCTCGGCCCAGGCTTCATAATCCAAGGTGTCACAAAAGGTTGGCGCTTTCTTGGGGCTGCTTTCCAAAGAGAACAAAAAATTGTGAGCCCGAGAGAGTTACATCGAGGAGAGGGACATGACAAGGGCACGTTGCTTGCGAGGCTTTCCACCTGCATGCCAGCGTCCCCAACAGACGGCAGCATCAGCTGATCTCATCTCTACGCGAGAGGGCATGGGAGCATCTGTGTATATTGCAGGGCTTATAGAGCCGCTTCTCCTGTTCTGTGCCACACGCTGCGCCTGCCGCCTGCTGCTTTTTCAACCCTCTCTATCTCACCGCTGATTTGTGTTGCGCTATTTTTAGTGGAGGGGAGGGGGAATTGGCCCGCCTGGACGGAAAAGAGAGGAGGGCTTCGGGCCGTGGAAGCACCGGGTATTTTCTTTAACTCCGACTTTGCGACCTGGGCACGACCAGGTTGCAAGCTGTTTCCGGGTAACTCCTTGTGCCTGAAAACTTTTTTCACCCAGCTTTGTCGACATCAGCAAAGCTTACTTTTTTGTTTTCTGCGTTGTTTCCTCCCCAGCTTGCTAGTTTATCTACCACCACCACCACCAGTAATCCACCATGTCTGTCGAAGAAATCCCCCAGGGCACCGCTGTCAACGTCATCTCCAAGAACGAGAAGAAGGCCAGAGAATTGATTAAGAAGCTCGGCTTGAAGCAGATCAAGGGCATTACCAGAGTCACCTTCAAGCAGAGAGGCAACCTCATCTACGCCATTGACGCTCCCGACGTGTACAGATCCTCCGCCGGCACCTACGTTGTCTTTGGCGAGGCCAAGGTTGACGACATGAACCAGAGAATCGCCGAGGCCCAGGCCCAGCAGGCCCAGCAGGAGGCCTTGCAGAAGGCTGCTGCTGACGCCGGTGCTGCCCACGATCACGACCATGACCATGACCATGACCACGACCATGACCACGCCCACGACGACAAGTCTCCCGAGTCCATCACTGCCGACTTGCAGAAGGCTGCTCTTGCCGACAAGACCGAGGAAGCTGACGACGAGGAGGGCGAGGTTGACGAGTCTGGCTTGGACCCCAAGGACATTGAGATTGTCGTCGAGCAGACCCAGGTCAGCAGAGCCAAGGCTGTCAAGGCTTTGAGAAAGCACGACGGTGACATGGTCAACGCTATCATGGACTTGTCTTAAGCGGAATGTATATGTCGAGCTTGTAAGTTACAGAAACGAAATCATTTCCCTATACATTTTTAAAGAGTAGAAACTATTTGCTGGAAGAAGCAGCCTTGTCCTCCTCTTTGGGGGCCTCTTTGGGGGCCTCTTTGGGGGCCTCTTTGGGAGCCTCCTCAATCACTGGCTTCTCCTGTGTGGTCTTCTCGGGGGTCTCGTCCTCTTCCTTTGGAGCAGCTTCTTCCTCCTCCTTGGGCTGGCCAAAGAGCATTCCCTTCCCATTCATGGTCCCGCACTTCCAGCACTGGTACTTGACAGCACCCGGGTCCTCGGTGTTGGGCGGCGCCAACCCATTGTGGGCAAAGCAATTATAGCATATCAACGCATACCGGTTCTCTATGCTCTCGCTATTGTCGGACCCAATGAGAATGTCCAACAACCGGTCCTGGAACGTGCGTGGAGGCGGCGCCGTGGGGACCTGTGGCCGCGATAGCAATTGCGTCCCGGGAGAGGACACCTGTCCAAGCTGCGGAAGCTGACCCGGCTGCTGCTGCTGTTGTTGTTGTTGTTGTTGTTGTTGTTGTTGTTGTTGTTGTTGTCCTGGCTTCCCCAAGTTGAGCTCCTTCATTGCCTTCTCCCGGAGAAGCTCCTTCTGCGACCGGGGCGCAGGAGCCTGCTTCTGTGAAGCCTCCTTTTCCTGGTACTTGTTGATCAACTCATTAGTCTTGTTAAAGTTGGTGATCTTCTTCAACTCCTCGATCTTTTCCTTGTGCTTCTTCTGCAAGCTGGCCAAGTGTCGCTCGCGGCTCCTTCTTAACACCGTGAACAACCAGTGGATGGTGCGCGCCACCATGACGGCAGCCACGGGGTACAAGAAAAGCACCAACAACTGGTTCCGCGACTGGCCCTTGAGGAACCAGTGCACTCTGTTGGGTGCCACGGTGGATGCGGGAACGGTGGTGTAGCAGTATGCAAAGATGGCAACATAGATGACCGCCGAGTAGTGGATCCATCGGCGCAGAATGGACTTGTGCCGCTGCTGCAACCGCGACACCTGCTGCTTGGTGCTATTGATGTTATCGGTGATGGCGGTTAATTCTTTCTCAAACGCATTGGGATCGAACCCGCTCTTGACAAAGAGACTGAAAACACCCATCATAAAGTGGCGGTGCTGTGCTTCGGTGGGTGTTGACTTTTCTGGTGCTGCTCTTCCTCTGTTTGGTCACCAACGTATGAAAGCAAAGAGCCACGATTAAGCAAGAAAAAAGACGGGAGGCACTGTCGTAGAAAAAAGGGCCGCATATCGCACATTGCTCAGTTGCGACACCCTCCCTCTTTGGGAACAGATGAAACTCAGTAAGAAAAGGGAGAAAAAAAGACCTGATTGTTCTCAATGACACACACCCAATCGCACCTGCATTTATTGGCACTCCCCTCAGTGCAAAGAACAGACGCCCGGACTACAACCATACCAGAGCAGACACGCCGATATATACATATACGTATATATGTATGCACACTGCCCGTCAGCGGTAACTTCGAGACCTCCCCTCCCTTTAGCACAATAGTTCAGCTGTTTCCCATGCCGTACTCGATAGGGGACCGGAAGATCACCCTTGGGCCTGATATCTCCGAGCAGGACCAGAAGCTCATCCTATCACACCGAAAAGTGTTTCGGTACTGCCTCAACAACAGCACATACAAGTTCCTTATTAGTCTCAAAAAGTTGGTGCACTTGTACGCGGACATCGTCACCGTGTACGCGACGTTGCTCCGCAAAATCCCTAACTACGACGATATCACGCTCATGACGAGCCGCACCAAGCACAACTTGCTCAAGTTGGAGCACGACTATAATTGCATATTCGGCGAGGACATCGAGCCCAAGAAGGTACCAAGATGGGAGGAGCGCAACTACGAGACCGCCATCAAGCCGCCCACTTTGCTCCTTCTCGCGGCAACGTTTGAGTCGTTCAAGCTCATCCTGAAGACTGTGGCGTGCATCGACTTGTTCTTTCTGAGCTTCAACAACTTGAAAAAGCTCTTGATCCCCTTTTTGGGCGAGCAGACACTGTCGATCCTCACATCATTGCGCCGCGCCACGCGGTTTTATAGCATGCCCACCATCGTGGACCATATCCCTTCCAGCGTGGACCTCTCGGCCGAGCTTCTTGCCGAGTTGAAAAAGATTGAGCAGATTACCAGCGGGGTGGAGGAGGAGTCGATCATCATTGAAAGCGCGTTTCTCACGTTTGATGCCTCGTTGAAACAGTACACCAATATTCTCCTCGGCAAGGCCATTCTCAAGCGCAACGTGCCTGAGGCCGACTGCACCATCATCAACCGGAGGGAGGTGTGTTTCCAGGCGGCAGAACACGTGATGTCCATCCCCTTGACGGAGGAGCAGGGAGCCACCGGCAAGCGCATGGGCCAGTTTGGCGAGTACCTCTTGTACGCGGTGACGGTGTTGTTGCTCTTGGTGGGTGTGCTCATATATAGATTGATGAAGGTGTTGCTAGGGTAGGGCAGTAGTGTTCTGGCTTGTATGCCTAAAATAAAAGAGTAAGAATCCCCTACGCACCACGCTTGCATCCATGGCGCTCCACCCGCTTCCCCTGTTTCAGTCCTCTTCTCTTTCCCGGTGGCTGCGCAACAATGGGAGTCAAAGCAAGAAGAGCCTGACAAATTCCACCTCGTGCGGGAAGGTGCCGCGACGACGGAATCTATATCGAAAGCGGACGAGAAAAGAGTGAGAGAAGGCAAGAACAACAGAGGAGGAAAAAAACAATTTCACCATTACGGGAATAAACACACAACAACCAACCCCCCTCCATCCAGCCTGTGGTCACCAACTCGCTTCGGTTTATTCATTGGCAAAACACAGACAAAAGGGCAATTTGCACAAGACACGGGCCCCATTCTTTATTTGTATCTACTACATCACTACATTCAGCTACTGTTGTTGTCGCTCGTAAACTACCACTCCTTCCCCCACGCACATCAACACACGTCCACTCACTCACAGCCACACAGGGAGAAATAGCCAAAACTCATCACACAACGCAGAGCACATTTCCCTTTCCCCTTTCCCCATCACCCATGTCGTCCACACAGATATATTCCGCCACGTACTCGAACGTGCCCGTGTTTGAGTTTGTCACGTCCGAGGGCCCCATCATGAGGCGCAAGCTGGACTCGTGGATAAACGCCACGCACATCTTGAAGATTGCCAAGTTTCCAAAGGCCAAGCGCACGAGGATATTGGAGAAGGACGTGCAGACAGGCATCCACGAAAAGGTGCAGGGGGGGTACGGCAAGTACCAAGGCACGTACGTACCCTTGGACTTGGGGGCTGAGATTGCACGCACGTTTGGCATTTATGAGGTGTTGAGACCGATTTTTGAGTTTCAGTACGTTGAGGGCCAGTCGGCGACGCCGCCACCCGCGCCCAAGCACAGCCACGCCAGCGCGTTGAACATTGAGAAGCGCCAGAAACAGGCGATGATGAAGAAGGCCGCCAAGGCGGCCACGCCGTCGCTTGACGGGAGCACGGGCGAGCCCCCGAAGAAGAGGGGGAGGCCCAAGAGAGTGACGCTAGCGGGATCGGCTAGGGGATCAGGCTCGAGTTTGATGCGCCAGGACACCACGCCACTAAACTCAATGGGGAGTGCTGTGGGCAGTGGCATTGGTGGTGTGGGCAGCGGATATGACCCGAGTGTCCGGGGCTCGCTAATCGGGGCGATGCCGATGTTGTCGCGACAAGATACCGAGCAGGATGCATTGCACCTCATGGCGAGCAATATGAACTTGCGCCAGGAGGACCTTGAGGATGCCGACAGCGATTACGACGATGATAATGAAGACAACGGCAGCGCCACCGGCAACGGAGGCGGCGACGGGGTGGCGAGGAATGGCTTCCACGGACACAAGAAGCAGCGGACGTACCCTGCCGGTGCCGACTTTGAGTCGCAGGACTTGCTCACGTCGCGCGAGTTGTTTGGGGTGTCGCGAGGGTCGTTTGAGAAAAAGTACAGGCTACCCCAGCCCGGTCACCCACAGCACCAGCAACACCCATATCAGCATCAACAGCATCAGCATCAGCAGCAACCACCACCGGCGCCGCCGCCGCCACCGCCACACACACACTCACAGGGCCACCCGCTGCAGCTGCACCAGTTTTCGGAGTACCCCCTTGCGTACCACCAGCCGAGCATCGCGTTGCCGCAAGACTCGGCGCGGCTGGTGTACCACGACTATTTTTCCGACTTGCTCACGTACTTTCTCGACGACAACAACAAGATCCGCACCGAGATCCCAGACAAGTTGGCAAGCCCGCCGCAGCCGTTGTCCAAGATCCACATTGACCAGCCCATCGACAATGATGGCAACACGATTTTTCACTGGGCATGCTCGATGGCCAACACGCACATGATTGAGTTTTTGCTCACAACGTTCCGGCTCCTGGTGGACGTGCGCAACAACCACGGCGAGACGCCATTGATGTTTTTAGTGAAGTTCAACAACTCGTTCCAACTCAAGAACTTCCCCGCGATTTTGGACTTGTTGAGTGACTCGTTTGTGCTTGTGGACGCGCTGGGCAAGACAGTTTTGCACCACATTGTCGACGACAAGAAGAGCAAGGAGAAGTTTGCGCGCTACTACCTTGAGTGCTTGTTTGACAAATTGATGAGCGACGGTGAAGAGCGCGCGAAGGAAAAGCCGCAAGAACAAGAGAAAAGGGGGAAGGGTCAAGGTCAGGGCCAGGGCGTGAATGAGGGAGGGGAGGATCACGATTCCGAGGATGTCACACGCAAGTTTATCAATCACCAGGATGTGGACGGCAACACCGCGTTCCACATTGCCGCGTACAGTCTCAACAAAAAGTGTATCCGGGTATTTATAGCCTACCATCGGTTCATCAACTTTGGCATGCGCAACTTGGTGGGGTGCACCGTGGAGGACTACCTTGCATCGCACAACTACGTGCTACGGTTGGACGTGGAGGACGAGAGCGGCGGCAGCGATGCCTACGGCGGCGGCGGTGAGGGTGGGGTCGACGACGCGGGCAACTACAGCATTCTCTCGGAGGAGAACCAGTCGTTTGAGACGCAGCTCTACAACTCCAAGTTGGCGGTGAACCTCCAGAACACCACCGCGAACTTGGTCACCGAGAAGATGACGCAGTTGGCGTACGCCATCGACACCGAGTTGAGCGAGAAGGACGAGGTCATTTTGACGTACTTTAAGATCCTCCAGACGGTGAATGAGGCGAAGTTGGCGAGCCAGCGCGAGATCCTCTCGTACTTCAAGTTGGACCACTTGATTGACGAGTTGAGCAGCGAGTCGAGCCAGGACACGGCGTCGTCGGACTTGTACCTCGACTTTAAGAAGGACCAGATCATCCAGGAGGAGATCTACCGGTTGATCAACGACTTGACGTACCAGGAGTTGACCAAGATGGAGGAGTTGCTGCGAGTGTTGGGCACGTACCGCGCAGCGAGAGAGCAGGCCGCCTTGAACACGATAGCCGCTGCGCCACCAAAGGTAGAGGAGGTGTATGGAAATCCGTTGGAGTTGGCGACACAGCTCCAGGCCGAGATTGTCAAGCACCAGGAGTTGAAGCAGAAGGTATATGCGAACGCGCCATTGGTGCCGGTACCTGTGTCCGCGACAACTCCTGTCTCTTTGCAGTCGCTGTTGCTGCCCCAGTCGATTGTGGGCAAGTATGGCAACAACGATAAGTTGTCCAAATACTGTCGGCTCATTGCCCTCTGCTGCGGAATGGACGCCAACGATGTGGAGAGCAATATTGACGAGATTGAACAGTCGTTGCGCAGGGACAAGTAGGCGTAGAGGTATAATAGTAAAGGGTTTCAGTGGATAAGGTGTAGTTGTTATCACTATTGTCCCATTATTGCATCAATTTCGCACTAATTTTGGAGAAAAAAAAATGAAAATGCACAGAAAAGGAAGAGTTCCAAACCATAGAGATATCATATATCAACCACAGATACCACGACGTTGTGTTGTTTTCCACAGTTGCATAGGGGTGTGGTGTGTCCCGCGGGACCGCTTATCTTTGTACGCCACACCACACACCCAGCACAAATTTTTTCCTCGGGCGCGGCTAGGAGCCACTTTGTTGTCGTGTGAGGAGGATCCCCCAAAGGGGCAAGGAAGGTGGAGGAATGCGAGATGGTGCTTGCACTAAATTACACAAACTAAAAAGCCACTCCCCTAGACCTTCACTACCCGCCTTGTTCCCTCTCACCCTCTCACCCCCAATAGCACAATGGCCACTACCGCCGCCACAAACACTGGGAAATTCCAACAATAGAATCCATACCACAAACTTGAAATCTGGGACGGCGCGTTCCAGCCACCCACCAAAATAAGCAGAAAATTTTTTTGTCCTCATCCGTTTAAAGCTTGGTGTTTATCTCCTAACCTCTCCATTGCCTCAACAACACACACAGATTCTTGGGTGGCCACCGCAATAACCAGACTAGGCTGACCCACGCTTAAGAACATAAACAACAATCAACCAACCACAACCACTCTCCCTAATCAAATCCCGTTTATCTCCTTTCTCTTCCACATTATGATGCACTACTTTAAGCTATACTCCAAGTCGCGTCCGGTGGTGCTAGCGCTCGCCGTGTTGGGCATTTTCATCATGGTGGTCAACGCGCATTTCAGATCGCCCTTTGCCCTGCACCGGGTGTCGCCCAAAAGCACGCGGCCCCTGGGCGTGTCGCACGACCAGAGCCACGAGTTTGAGCAGAAGTTGCAGCGGTTGATGACTTTCGACAAGGTTGCGAGCTTCCCGCTCTCACAGGTGCTCGTGGAGCAACAGTACCTGCTGATCCTGCTCCGAACATACACGGACCCTGCCCTCCATGTGAGGGACAAGGACAGCGACTACGAGTTTGACGAAGCCGAGATGTGTCATCTCCTCCAGCACGATGGTGATTTTGAGGTGTCGCTGCAGGAGTACTTGCACGCCATGCTCTCCACGTTCCTCGGGGAGTTGGCCAAGAACGCCGAGTTCCAGAACGTGATCGACCTTGCGCGCAAGAAGTTCCAGCCCACCATCCCCGAGCCGAAACAGTGGTTCCGGTTTGCCGGGTCGAGCGTGTGGTTGCCGCAGTTTGAGTGCCACTTTATGGTGTCGCGTGTACTTTGGGCGCCTACAGGCATCGCCAACAAGGCGTTTGCCAGCTTCTTGTACGTCCAGTTGTTTGACCGCGACTGGAAGGAGTTGCCGCCGCAGAAGTTGGAGGTGCCCTTTGAAGAGCACGTGGTTAAGAACGTGCTAAACTCGGACGGGTCGTTTGACGAGGTCATCATGGAAAAGTACTTGAACTTCCGCGAGGCCACCTACCCGCAAATCTTGCCCATTCCGTTTGACTACCAATTGCAAACGGAGAACGACAAGTACTATTTCGGGCCCGAGGACCCGCGCGTGGTATCGCGCGTCAACCCACTTGGGTTCTCCGAGCCCTTGATTGTGTTCAACATGAAGGACTTGAAGTTGGTCAAGCGCACCATGTTTATGTACTTGCCGTTCAGCAACAAGTTGCGGGTGTTGAAAAAGCGGAACGAGCCGTATGCGTACATTGAAAAGAACTGGACCCCTTTTATCGGCCAGGCGGGGAGGAAGCAACAGGAGGGAGAAAAGACGACCCCCTCCGACGTCAAGATCAACTTCATCTACTCGATTGTCCCCTTGGAGGTGTTGACATGTGAGATCGACACCGGGGTGTGCGACTTTTTGCAGCGGCCCAACAAGGAAGACTACAACTACGTGGGTCCCTTGCGTGGCGGCACGCAGTTGGTGCCGTTGCCCATGAACGAGGTCATACCCGCTAATGTACAGCACCTTTTCAAACTCCCCCCCAATAGGCAGGTGTATATCGGGTGGGCGCGGGCGCACTTAAACCAGTGCGGGTGCGGCGAGTCGATGTACCGGCCCAACATGATTGTCTTGGTCGAGGACTACAACGCTGCGCACAACCAGTACTTTTACAAGCTCGCAGACGTATCACAGTACTTTGACTTCAACGCGTACGTGCCGCCGTGGGTGATTCTAAAGACAGACAGCGAGGGACAGTTAGTGGAGGAGGAGCCCAAGCAATGCGAGGGCCGCAACGTGCTTATACCGAACTCGATTGCATACTGGGACGTGGCATCGATTGTGAAGGAAGGGGTGTTGTACGGGCGCAAGTACTTTTCGCACATCCCCACAGACGAGGAGGTGACCGATAAGAAGGGCGGAAAGGTGATGAAGGTGAAGATCGACACCCGGGGCGAGCAACAACAGCAGCAGCAGCACAAGTCGCAGGTGGTGCTCAACGACTACATGGGGGTGACTCTTTCTGCAGCCGACAAGGACGTGAGCATTGTGCATGTCAAGGGCTTGCTCAACTACATCTTGCAGTTGCCCAGCTTGTTTGACGAGAGCACGGTGGTGAAGGACATTTCGATGTTCCAGCCGCACGGGCACGATCTTAATAATAAGTGTGCCATGAAGGCGAGTGCCGACTATTGCCGCGAGTACGGGGCCCGATTTGGCGTCCAAGAACCGAAGGAGGTGCCGGAGAAGGAGGTGCCGGAGAAGGAAAACAAGTAGGAAGGAGACAAACGTGCTTCTCTTCATAGACTTCCACGAACATACGCATCTGCATTTTTGTATACATGGCAAATTTTATCTTCTGTCAAAGGACCGGCCACGTGACCAGCAGTTCAGGTTCCGCGTCTGATGTCACAAATTTCTTTTTTTCTTTCCTCATTTCGGAGCCACGCCGGTTTTGCCGAGAAAAAGATCGTGCTGTTTGCCGAAGATTGGTGTTGGCGCCGAGCAGATGACGGTTGATGCGACCTTGAAAGGGCACATGGCAGAGGGAGCGAGGGAGGGGGGAAAGGAGGGGGCGGATGTAGGAGGGGAAAGCACATGGCTGCATCGACTCTGGCCCCACCTGGACCTGGCCCCACCTGGACCTGGCCCTGGCCCCAATACCTGTCGAAACTTTCTCAACAGCTTCGATGCCCCCTGCTCCCTTCCACCATGCCGCTGCTTTCCGAGACGCGCATGGCTTTGTCGCACGGGTATAGGTACGGCATCACTCTGGCCGACCATTGCCACACAATGCCACACAGACTCCCTCTTATCAAGCCACATACGGAAGCGTCTAGGAAAAATTTTCTCTCTCATGCTCACGTTTGGTTTGCCATCCATAGCCGAGCAAGGAAAGGTTACACCCGTACACCAGTACATTGTCCGAGCTGCAAAGTTTTCACGCCGGAAGAAAAAGGCGTGCGTTGGCGCCCATCCCGCTTGCAGTTCTGGAATCTCGGCAAAGGGTGGGAGAAGGGAGGACAGCACAGAACGTGGCAAGGTATATATCCCCCGGTAGATCCTGATGCAGGGTAGAAGAAAATGGCTATTTTCCGATCCATTTCACTTTATCCATCGAACCACACATCTCCAGATGGAAGAAAAGAAGGACAGTAGTGCAATCCAGCAGACGTTGACGACATCGTCGTCGAACGACACCGCCGAGTCACCCATCGAGTTGACAGTGTCCCACTATGAGCACCACAGGCGACAAAGCAGGCGCGAGTCTATTAGTAAGCGCAGTATCGAGGCGATACGCCGCAGTCTTTCCGGCGACTCGTCCAATCACGCCGCACCCCCTGCTGGTGACAGAGACTACACCATCGAGCACATTTATGGTGACTTGGACAGCGATGAAATCAAGGTCCAGCGCACGGCCACGAGGAACACTATCCTCACAGAGCTCGAACAGAGACTAGAAGATGAGCACCACCACAGCAACAGCGACGACGACTACGAAGCCTTTTCCAAGGAGCACGCCGACAAAGACGACGAGGAATACATCCCCGAGTCGACCATCCCCATTGCCCAGCACGGCGAGGAGTTCAACAAGATCGACCCCGAATTGATCACGTGGAACGGCGCCAACGACCCCGAAGACCCGCGCAACTGGCCCATCAACACCAAGATCTTCCTCCTCGGATTTGTATCCCTTTATGCTCTCGTGGCGCCTATGTCGTCATCGATGCTCTCGCCTGCCATGGCCGAGATCAGCCACGATTTCCACATCGACAACCAGATCATAAAGGCCATGGTGGTGTCGATCCAGATCCTCGCGTGGGCGTTTGGGCCTTTGATCATTGCCCCGCTCTCGGAGTACGACAATATCGGGCGCAAGCTCGTGCTCGACGTGTCGTGCTGGATGAGTCTTTTTTTCAACATTGGCTGCGCGTTTTCGCAAAACACCGCCTCCATGATGGTTTGCCGCTTTATCGGCGGCTTGTTTGGGTGCGTGCCCATGAACGTGTGCGCGGGGGTCATTTCCGATATGTTTGATGCCAGCTCGCGCAACGCCGCGTTGGCAGGGTATTCGCTCGTGCCCCTCCTCGGCCCCGTGATTGCCCCCGTGATTGCCGGGTTCATTGTCGACCACAAGCAGTGGCGGTGGGTATTTTACGTGCTCTGCATGTTCAACGCGTTTGTGGCCATTGCTGCCACCTTTTTGTTCAGGGAGACGTACTCGCCCACGTTGCTCAAGCGACGCGCCAAGCGGTTGCGCCAGGAGACGGGCAACCCCAACTTGCACACCATCTACGAGATTGCCGACGGCGAGACCACCATGGGCCGCGTATGGCTCTGTATGGCACGGCCCGTAAAGTTGTTGCTCACCCACCCCATGGTGGTGGGGCTCGGCTCGTTCATGGCGTTTACGTACGGGTTTATGTACTTGATGATTGTCACCTTCCCCGAGATTTACGGGAAGCAGTACGGCATGAGCCAGAGCGTGACCGGGTTGATGTACATCCCCATGGGCGTGGGGTTCGCCGCAGGGGTGTTTTTCTGGACGTTCATGGTGGGCCGCGTGTACACCAGCTTAACGCGCAAGAACGGCGGCGTGGCCAAACCCGAGTTTCGGTTGCCGTGCTTGATTGCGTGTTCGCTCTTTATCCCCGTGGGGCTTATCTGGTTCGGGTGGTCCGCCCAGAAGCACATGCACTGGATCATGCCCGGGGTGGGCTCGGCCATCTTTGCCTTTGGCTTGGTGTGCGTGTTCCAGACGATCCAGAACTACCTCATTGACATGAACGTGCGGTACGCCGCCAGTTCCGTGGCTGCGGCGGCACTCTTCCGGTCGTTGTTTGGGTTTGCGTTCCCCCTCTTTGCCACCAAGATGTACGACCGCTTAGGGTATGGTTGGGCTAACACCATGTGCGCATTCATCGGCATTGCGTTGGGGGTGCCGTTCCCCATTTTCTGCTACTTGTACGGCGAGCGGATCCGCGAGTGGGCCAACAAGAACATCGAGGCGGACCAGTTGCGGAGAGACCAGAGAAACTTGGAGCGGTTGAAGAGGAAGAACGGCGACGGGATGGTTTGATTTTATGGGAGTATAGCATTTATAGAGAATTAAGGCGTTTTACGGGAAAAGAGAATGTGAGAGGGGGAGAGAACAGAAAAACAAAGGAAAAAATAGACAGCCTCCAGGAATAGACTCCACACCACCCACGCCACCATGACAGACGCAGGGCAAACACAGCCCAGGGGAAAGACCAATATCCCGCCCCCGCTCTCGCACATCACCAGCAACGACCTCCACGCGTTTCCGCTACCCCGGAACTTGGAGTCGCTCCCCAATGCCCACTTGCAGGAGTTTGTGGAAAACCACGAGTTGGTGCAGGGCTACGTGCGGCAGTTAGCCGCCTACCGGACACACCAGCGCGAGATTGTAGCGCGGCTCAACAGGTTGGAGGGCGTTTTGGACGACGAAATCAGGGAGCTTATACGGTCGTACCAAGAAGTATCGGAACGGATCGCTCAGCAGATCAAGTCGATCCAGATTATCCACCAGGAGTTTGTCAACTTGGAGACGTACCAGTACCAGCTCCTCCTGTCGGCATTCAATCAGGAGGTGTTGAAGAACAAGTTTAGAAAGCTCATTGCCAGGAACGACGCCGAGAGTGTGAACATTGCCAAGAGGTTGGGGAGCAGTGGCGGTGCCGACGACGGCACTGCTGATGGTGACAGGTTCAGCCTGACGATTGACGAGTTTCGGCGCAGTCGCAAGCAGTACCATCTCAGGAAGGAAAAGTTGAACCGCTGGGAGGAGGAGCGAGTGAGTGGGTTCTTGTGATGGGCAGGAACGGGAAAGATTGTTCTCGCACGTGTGTTTATCTGTTTATTCGGGGATTCCGCCGGTTCCGGCAGAACTGCCGTGACAGAGAAGGCACTGTGCCAGGGCCTGGCGGCTAGAGGAGACACACAAGGACCACTTTGCCCACTATAAACGCAGTTGTGACACAATTGGGGAAGGATCGAAAGGCGAGGGTCGTGCGGATGCGAGGTGAGGGGAAGTAGGAAAGAAGAAACACGCAATTGCGTTAATTAATTTTCTCCCTCCTTCCTCGTGTGTGGATGAGTTTAGTTGGAGTGGCTCATTGCCGCGTGGTTTTGCTTGTGCGCACAAAAGACACGGCCCACGGAGCAAGCAGTTAGCTCCGTCAGGACGAAAGGAAGAGCAGGGGAGGGGGAAGCAAAGTAAAGAGGTGTGGAGACAAGGGTAACGGGCAACGAGCAACGGGCAACGGGCAACGGGCAACGGGCAACGGGCAATTGCAGACGCATCTTGCTACTCCTGCGGTGCTCCCAGACCAAATAGAAGAAAAACAACGCACCGCCAACAGCACACCTGTCTTTGCCCATCTAATCTGACCAATAGGACGTGCCGTTGGCCGGGGGACGACAACCGCTTTGCCTGGCTAAAATTTCAGCACAATTAATAAAACAACCGCCCAGGCCGCTCGGTGCATCAAACTCCGTCAGCACCTGCCGACATCATTTTTTTTTCTTTCTTCTCTTCGGCCGCTTTGTGTTATTGCACCACACACCACGCAGGAAAGAAGGTGGTAGTCAAGTTCATATATAAAAGATACACACCCAATCTTGGCGCTGCCGCTTCTGTCCACCCTTTTAAGCTTCCTTTTTTGCTCCCCTCCTCTTCCCTTTCCTTTCTCTTGCTTGCCATCTTTACAACCACAACCACCTTCACCACCACCTCTTTCCCAGCAATGTTCGCTAGAGTTGGCTCGAGAAGATTGTTACACTCCTCTGCCAGGGTGTTCAACAGCGAGGCGCCCAAGCCCGTGGCGACCGCGCCCAAGTCCCACTTTTTCAGGAGCCTTTTCCGGTACACCGTTGGTACCTTGGTGTTTGGCACCTTCGGAACCGCCGCGTTTGTCACGTACAAGATCTACCAGGAAAGTCAGCCCGCGAACCAGCTCAAGCAGGGGCCGTTCTTCCCCAATGGCGAAAAGAAAAAGACGCTCGTCATTTTGGGTTCCGGGTGGGGCTCCATCTCGCTCTTGAAGAACTTGGATACCACTTTGTACAACGTCGTGGTTGTCTCCCCCAGAAACTACTTTTTGTTCACCCCCTTGTTGCCCTCTGTCCCCACCGGTACTGTTGAGTTGAGATCGATCATTGAACCCGTGCGCTCCATCACCAGAAGGTGCCCCGGTGAGGTCATCTACTTGGAGGCCGAGGCCACCGACATTGACCCCCGGAACAACGTGCTCACCATCAAGCAGTCCACCACCGTCAACTCGGGCCACTCGGGCAAGGACACGTCGTCGTCCAAGTCTACCGTGGCCGAATACACCGGTGTCGAGGAGATCACCACGTCGTTGCGGTATGACTACTTGGTTGTTGGTGTTGGTGCACAGCCCTCGACTTTTGGCATCCCAGGCGTTGCCGAAAACTCGATGTTCTTGAAGGAAGTCATCGACGCGTCCGCCATCAGAAAGCGGTTGATGGACGTGATTGAAGCCGCCAATATCTTGCCCAAGGGCGACCCCGAGAGAAAGAGATTGTTGAGCGTGGTTGTGTGCGGTGGTGGTCCCACCGGTGTTGAGGCCGCCGGCGAGATCCAGGACTATATCGACCAGGACTTGAAAAAGTGGATCCCCGAGGTGGCCGACGAGTTGAGGGTGACCCTCGTGGAGGCGTTGCCCAACGTGTTGAACACCTTCAACAAGCAGTTGGTGGAATACACCAAGCAGGTGTTCAGGGAAACCAACATCAACTTGATGACCAACACCATGATCAAGAAGGTGGACGACAAGGCTGTCATTGCCAACCACAAGAACGCCGACGGCTCCACCAGCACCATTGAGATCCCCTACGGGGTGTTGATCTGGGCCACCGGCAATGCCCCCAGAAACTTTACGCGCGAGTTGATCTCTAAGGTGGACGAGCAAAAGAACGCGCGCAGAGGGTTGCTCATTGATGAGAGATTGAAGCTCGACGGTTCTGACAACATCTACGCGCTTGGCGACTGCACCTTCACCAAGTACCCGCCCACGGCGCAGGTGGCGTTCCAGGAGGGTCAGTACTTGGCGACCTTGTTCAACAAGCTCCACCAGGTGGAGTCATTGAAGTTCACCATCGACCACCCCACCCCCAAGGACAATGTCGAGTCGTTGACCAAGAAGCTCGCAAGGGTGGAGAACAAGTTGCCGTACTTTAAGTACAACTACCAGGGCGCGTTGGCGTACATTGGTTCCGAGAAGGCTGTGGCCGACTTGGTGTGGGGCGACTGGTCCAACATCTCGGCTGGCGGCAGTTTCACCTTCTTGTTCTGGAGATCTGCGTACATCTATATGTGCCTTTCGGTGAGAAACCAGGTGTTGGTGTGCTTTGACTGGGTCAAGGTGGCCTTGTTTGGCAGAGACTGCTCCAAGGAGTAAGACGCCTTTGCTTATAGATGTTCTAAACCACATATTCACGAAAAATGGATACTCTCCTGTTGCAAAAAAACAGACGGCCAAAAAACTACCGGAGCGAGCCTCTTCTTCCTTCAATGCAGTCGGCACACGTGCACAACTTCCCTATCAGCAAGTACTCGGTGTACAAGGCCAGCGGGGAGTGGTTCCACTATCCCCAGCGCTCCGAGTTGTCCATCAGCTTCATCACCCCCATGCAGGGCCAGAGCGACGAAATCAGCGTGTGCGTGTTGTGGAAGGGCACCAGTGTCGACAGTTTCCTGCTCTTTGCCAACACGGGTAAGGTCATAACCTCGGTATTGACCAAGTCGCCCTGTATCGGGGTCAAACAGAGCGATGCACATGGACGTGTGTTGAAGCGGTTCCAGATCAGTACGGTTGATGAAACCGGGTTCAAGGAGTGCTGCCGCATGTTCGAGGGGTTCAAGTTGACCGAAGGGGCGAACACAGCACAGACAGCACAGGCACAGCCACCACAGGCACAGCCATCACAGACACAGCCATCACAGGCACAGCCATCACAGCCCCTACCACCACATCCGCAACTGGTGTACACGCCACCCGCCCACTCTTCATCCCAGCTGCATCTCGTGCACCTCCCTCAACACGAGTACGCCCGCCGCGTGTTGCCGAGCCAGCAGGAGCTCGCCTACCCTGCCATGACGCCCACCAACCCCGTGAACGTGTATTCGCACGTACCCGAACCTGTGCGTGTCATACCCATCGCTGACCTCGCGGAGTTGCTGGGATTGTCCGACTCTGCCCTCCGTGCGGCCATCCGCACCCAGCTCCAGCACCCCGATTTCATGGCCTTGGTCAACCGGTTAGACAAGATCGTGGGGGATCACTAATGGAAGATGCTGTTCTATATCTATATCTCTGAATAAGCATACGTCTTGTTCCACTCCTTGATGGTAAGCCCATCGCTAAGTTCATGCTCCTCAGCCACCAACTCGTACCCGCCCCACCAGGGAAGCAACCTGAACTTGATGGTCCAAAAGGCGATGCATGCAAGGATGCATATCGTGCCAACAACGCCATACGACGGCCATTCCTCAAGCCCCTTGGGGTTGGGGCTCTTGCTGGAGATAAAGGGCCCAATCACGAGGTACACGCTGATGAGAAACACCGAGATGGTGCCCACGTACCCGGCCCTAATGGGCGCACACAAGTCCGGGTGCCTCTTGCGGACGATAAACACGCCAATGGCAATCAAGGCAATCGCAAGCTGCTGCGGGTACCCCTCGAGCGACACCACGTAGCTGTAAATGTCTCCGTGCGGGAAAAACACAAGAATGGTCGTGGTCAATGATACGCTGAGTACCAAGGTGCGCAAGGGAGCGCCAAACGGCCAGTTGGAAGACATGAACTTGGAAAGCGGCAAATACCCCTCGCGAAACACCTCCTGGTCCACGCGTGAGATGGTGTAGATGACAACAAAAATGTTGCCGCCTGCGCAGAGCGCCACCGAGAACGTCAACAACTGCTGGCCCAACGTCTTGCCAAAGATTTTTTCAAACAAGATGGCGCCTACCAACGTGCTGCTGGTGGCCAACTCCTCGTCGGGGATAGCCACGAGGTACGCTAAGTTCGTGATCAAATAGGTGACGGCCATAATAGCAAGCGACACGGGTCCGGCAATCTTGAATGTGCGCGTAGGGTCGATGATCTCGTTCGACACCGTGTGCACCGAGTTCCAGCCGCTGAATGCGAACGACGCCTTGATCACGGCGCTGGCAAACGTCAGGACCGTGGCCGAGGTGCGCACCGTGAAGAACGTGTCCCAGTGCAAGTTGCTCTCGATGCCGGTAACTGAAGCGGGGAACGCCACCACGTACACCCCCACAACCACCATAATGCCCACAAGCACGAGTTTCAACCCACCCAAGATGTTCTGCACCCGCACGCCGTGGTCCACGCTCACGCCGTGCACCAACGCCGCAAGATAAAGAAATACGAGCCCCGTGGCGCGGCTGCGGAACGCCGTCACCTCCACGCCCAACGCGTGCATGCAGTACTCGCCAAACACCAACACATTGGAGATGGTGAACCCAAACATGACTGAGTAGACCGAGTAGGCAACCGTCGCCAACATCTTGGGCTGGGTGTATATAAACTCGAGAAACACCTTGGCACCGCCGCTGCGCGGCACCAACGAGCCCATCTCGAGAAACACATACAACCCGCCAAACGACGCTATGCACGCCACGAGCCACGCGAGAAAGAACAAAAAAACAGACCGCCCACAGTCCTCATAGATGCCGCTGGTGATGCTAAAGATGCCACTGCCAAGGATGCGTGACACAAACAAGATGATTGTCGAGAATAAGCCCAAGTGGCGGCCCTGCGGGAGATCCTCCAAGTCTTGTAGGTACGACACCTTGCCGCCAGGGCCAGAGGGGGCTAGGAGGTACGGGTCGGTCTCCTCGACGGAGCTCAGCGAGGGCAAAACCTCTTCCACGGTCTCCGGCAACTTTTGGTACTCTAGTTTGTCGATCGTCTGCATTTCGATATCTGCCGGGAGCAGTGGAGTGAAAGGGAGACTGTCTGTGTTGGTGCTGTTGATACAGTTGTCTGTGTTGGTGGTGGTATCCGCTGTTTCCTCCAGGGGCTCTTTTATCAGCAGGAGAGGGCTGGAAGAAGGCATGCTACATATAAATGCAATATTTTTGCAAAGGGGGGCGAGAAAAGCCGCTGTAAGCAGGTTGCAAGGGGTGTGGTGTGGCAGCAGGTGGATGATGTGGATTGTGCTTACATAACCACGGAATTTTATATGTGGCTTCAAAAAAGTGGGCGGTGCACAATTTGTGATTTCTTACTAAGAGATAAGAGAGCACACGCACGCAATCCACAGCGGAAAAGGGAGAAATGCACACGCAAATAGCAAGGGAAGGGAAACGCGTGACAGTGGCTAAGCACAAACACAGTTTACTCACAGCTTGTTCGCAGTATATTCAGTACCTACTTTTGGTTCTTCGTCTTGACAAACGCCTCCTTGGCGAGCTTCACCAACGTATCCAATTCCCCACTGTTCTCGCACATGGAGTAGAACAACGACTTGGTGTCGGCAAGCAACGCATATGGGTGCTCGTACTCCACCACCTTGCCCGCGTCCATCACCAATATCTTGTCGTAGTCGATAATCGTGCGCAACCGGTGGGCAATGGTCAAGATGGTGGCGTGGCCAAACTCCTCGCGGATGGTTCTTTGGATCATCGCGTCCGACTTGTAGTCAATCGACGACGTGGCCTCGTCAAGCAAAATCACCTTCGGATCCTTCAACAACGACCGCGCCAAGCACACCAACTGCCGTTCACCCTGCGACAAGTTACCGCCGCCCTCGGTGATGTTAGCATCCAAATTGAGGAACTTGTTCTGGTTCTCGCCCTCGGCCGAGCTGCCCTCAGTGGACGAGCCTTCTTCGGGGCTGATCAAGTTGACCCGACGCAACGCCTCAAAGATTTGCGCGTCGGTATACTGCTCAAAGGGGTCCAAGTTCGACCGGATGGTGCCGGCAAATAACGTGGGGTCCTGCGGGATGATGGTGATGGCCTGGCGCAAGTTGCGAATGCCAATGGTGGTGATATCGACGCCGTCAATGATGATGGACCCCGTCTCCGGGTCCAAGAACCGGAAGAACGCGGTGATGATGGTGGACTTGCCGGCACCCGTGCGGCCCACAATACCAATCTTGTGGCACGACTCCACCTCAAACGACACGTTCTTGATCACCTGCGGCAACTCGGGCGCGTACCGCAACGATAGGTCCTTGACGGAAATCTGGCCGCGCTCGGGCCACGAAGGCCTGGGCTCGGTCTCCTTGATCTCGTAGGGCGGTTCCTGCTCGACCTTGAGGTACTCCTGTAACCGCTCCACGGAGTTCATGTTCATCTCCACCATCGAGTACAACCGCACCACCCAAAGCGCGCTCTCGGAAAAGGCAATGGCGTACGATAAGGACAACCCAGCAAGCCCGGCATCAATCTTGCCCGCGGACACAAGCACAAATATGCCGGAAAACAACATCACCAACGAGCCCACGAGGTCCACGCGGAACGAGAGCCACCGGTTGGCCACCCACAAGTAGAAAAAGGGCCGGTTGTTATTGTCGATGGCCGCCAAGTTCTGCTTCATGAACCGCGACTCCACGCCATACGCTCTGATCGTGGCCACGCCGGTTAAGGACTCAGAAAAGTGCTGGTGGATGGGCGACTTGGTGATGGACTCGTACCGCTTCAACTCGCGGGAGAGGGTGAGGTAAAAATAGCCCACCAAGTAGTACAACGCCGACACCACAAACGCAAACACCAAGAACCCAGGGGTGATGAATGCAATCAAGGCCAATGCCGACAAGCACTGCACGAGGCAGATGAAGGTGCCCTCGGCAAAGGGCGTCACTTCCTGGTCAATGGACTCGATGTCCTTGGAGAACCGGTTCATGATCCGGCCAATGGGCGTCTTGTCAAAGAACCGCAACCGCGCGCGCAAGATCGTGCGCAACACCTGCTCAAAGATCCGGTTGGAAGCAGCAATACCAGAGAAGAACACCAAGTAGATCCGGAACGTCGCCGTCAAGGCGTACCCAAGACCAATGGCGCCGTAGACGGAGATATAGTAGAGCGTGCCGTGTTCCTCCTTGAACTCGTTGATGGCTGTGAAACTGCTGCCGATCAACCGCACGGTGCCCGTAAACGTGCGCACCACCATGCTCAGTTGGAACTGGGTGGAGTCGTAGGTGGCACCCACGGTAGAGATGGCCACCTTGCTCAACAACTCAACCGCGCGCTCACTCTGCAATGACCAGTAACGCAACCACAACGACTGCAACATGAAAACCACCTGCGACATGACGAAGGCAATAAGGAGCACCGTCCACATGCGCCAGCCGCCAATGACCTTGGCGTATTCAAGGTATACCTGGAGCCCAACCACACCCTCAGCTTTCTTTTCTTCTTCAATCAATTTGCCGTCGGTCTTGGTTGCTGGCTCCTCTTCCTCGGCACCGGTCCCGGCAAGCGCCTTTAACTTGGAGTCAATGGCGTCGGCGCGGGCCTTCATGGTGGCGTTTTTGTCCGCCAACGTCGGCAAGTTCACCGAAGACTGACTGCGCGAGTTCATCACCGAGGACTTGACAAGCTCGTCGTCGCCCAAGTCGCCTGAGCGCAACAATTCGTCGGTAGTGCCTTGTGCCTTAACGCGTCCATTCTCCAACACCACGACCCACGCGGCGTTCTGAACCGTCAACGCCACGTTGTGCGACACCAACACACATGTACGGTGCTCCATCAACGGACCAGTGATGCAGTTCTCGTAGATCCACAGCGCCGTGTGCGAGTCGACAGCAGACAAGCAGTCGTCCAAGAGCAAGTGCTTCGAGTTTGAGTACAACGCTCTGGCCAACGACACCCGCTGCTTCTGGCCCCCGGAAAGGGTGATACCCTTCTCACCAACCTCGGTCTGGTCACCCGCACCCAAGATCTGCAAGTCGCGCGACAACCCGCACGCCTGTATAACCCTATCGTAGCGGTCCTGGTTCAAGGGGGCGCCAAAGGTGATGTTGCCCTTGATGGTATCGTTCAACAACCACGCCGACTGAGAGCAATAGGCAACAGAGTCGGTTAGGCCAGTTTCCGGGTCCACCACCAACTCGTCGCGCGGGATGGTGCCGGGCAAGTAAATGTTACCTTGCACCAAGTCCATCTCGCCCAAGAGACCGAGGAGCAACGAAGTCTTGCCGGCACCCGTGGGGCCAATAATCACATTCAACTTGCCCGGCTGGAAGGTGACGTTGATGTCGCGCAACTTAAAGTCGTTCTTGGACTGTGCGTTCCACGACAACGTGGCGTTCTCAAACCCAATCAAGGGCGAGTTGGGTCCAGAGGCCTGGCTCAACTGGTCGTACTTGGAGGTTTCAGCCTCGTCCAAAAAGTCCGCCACTCGATCGAGCGACACCTTGGACTGAATAACAAAAGACGTCATGTCGGCCAATTGGTCCAAGGGCGCACGCAATAAGGTAAACAACGACAACGCCGTGAACGCCACTGGCGCCGTCAATGTCTTGCCGTCAACGACCGTGTAGCAGTAGAACGACAACAACGTGATCAACGTGGGAGTGATGAACCAGATGAACGCGCCAAACGCCCACACGATGCAGCGCATCTTCAAGTAGTACACCTCATCCTTTCTAATGTCCAATGCGCTCTCGAAGAACTTGTCCTCCCAGGCAAAGAACTTGATGATACGGATGCTCTGGAACGTCTCGTTCAACTTCTGGATCCGCTTATCGGTCACCTTCAACATGCTCTTCTGCAAGCGGCCCAACCAACGTGCCACGTTGTAGTTGATGGGGAGCAACACGAGAATGGCGAGCGACCCCACAAGCGCACTCCACCCGAGCAAGTTGTACAACAAGCCGGTGCAGATGGTAATCATCAAGACGGCACCCACGAAAAAGTGCAAGTACCCGCAAACCTCAGAGACCTTGAAGGCGTCGACGGACATCAAGTTGATGATGGCACCCAACTCAGCCGTCTTTTTGCCCTCCTTCTCAGGTCCGTCGTCCTTTTTGGTGTCGTCAGTACCGTCGTCCCTCTTGACGTTTCCATCTTCCTCCTTTGTTTCCGTCACGGTGATCTTTCTCCGCAACGCCTTGGCGTAGACTTCGCCAATGATGATGGCTTTCATGCGGCAGCATACTCTTCTCCCCAAGAACAAGGAGCACCCGGAGGTGATGGAGTCAATCATCTTGATCACGGGCATCATAAACACAAACGTCCACGCGAGGTTCGTGGGCGACGACGTGGGGTCAGCCACGTACTCCAACACCCGCTTCAACAAGAGAGAGGGCCCAAACACTAGGAATGACTCCAACACCGCCCAGAACGCTTGGATCCCAAACAACACCTTGAAGTGGGCAAAGATTTTCCACGTGAACTTCAACGTCGACGTGGACGCCTCAAACCCCTTGAGCACGTGAAGTGCATAGTCGTCTTCGTTCAAGCCCCAGATATCGTTCACCTTCAAGGGCGCCTTGTGCGAGCGCCACACCATCTTGTCGATCCAGCTGTAGGACACGAGCGAGGCAATGCTCGACACGTTTTCAGGCGAGGGTTCAAACCCGGCGGTCACGTAAACCTTGGCGGGCTTGTCGGCAGCTGTGGCGGTAAAGTTCAAGTACACCAACACGGCGTTAAACACAAATTCCAAGATGTAGTACTGGCGCACGAGCCGGGGGTAGTTGGGGTTCACGAGTGCCGAGCGGAACGTGACCAACGTGGGGAACAAGCTGAAGAAGTACAACGTCGTCGAGTGCACCCACAAGCTCGGCAACCCGATCGAGACCTTGCGCAAGTTGGCAACGCGGAACGTGCACACCACAAACAAATAGGCCCAGAATGCTGTCTGCGCGATGGGAATCTGGGGTGCGTGGCGGAACTCGTGATGCAACGCGTTCAAAAAGAACGGCAATGCGTGCAACGCCAATGATAGTATCACCACGAGGTACTCGCAGCTCACGCGCAACCGCTCGGTGAGGCTTTTGTACACCTCGCGCACGTACCCATGCGGGGTGCCGTCCTCGTTGGTGTCGGACAATCGCTTGAGGTCAAAGTGAAGTGCCTTGACGGTATCTTTGGGCAAGTCGGCCACCTTGACGGCGCCATACTCGTTATTGTCGGCCAAGAGAGGACGCGTCTCATCGGACTCGAGCGCCACTCGTGGGCGTGTGTGTTTAGCATACCACGACACGGACTTGGTGAGCAAAATGGCGAACGAGATGGAGCCCAACACCACGGGTGGGTAGAGGTTCAACTTGTGGCGCGCGCACGCGGTGATGTCGTCGTTGTTCCAGAAACGGCACAGTGAAGACAGACTCGGCATGGGGAAGTGGTGGTGATGAAAGTGTTTCTAGTGGTGGCTATTAATTCTATAGTGGTAGTCTAATCCTTACGCCAACGGTAAAGGCTGTAGCTGGTTAAGAGAAGCAACCCCTTTTGGCTGGGAGGAAATCGCGGTTGTATTTAACTGCTGAAGCGGCCAGCACGAAAGGAAGAGGGGGATGAGGCGAAAAGGAAAAATTAGAGAGAAGCGGAAATTAACGAAAAAAGAGGAGTTGCACAAAAGTGTATTATCAAATAGCGATAGGTGCCAGTAGTGAAGGGGGCATGGAGGGCGGAGTGTGGAGGACCTGAAATTGGGCGGTTGGCATGGAGATACATATCTGCTGGGACCACTTGCTACACGGTCAGCCACTGAGTCAACCAGCGTAACCTTAAATGTAAACAAAGGGGAGGAAGGACAGAGGGGAAGAAGGGCAGAGGGGAAGAAGGGCAGAGGGGAAGTAGAAGGGCGGCAAACAAACACGCCAGAACGTTTGACGCGCAACAGCGCCCAGGCGGACTCTGGACTAGTTCTGAGCGCCTCTCTGTCGCCTTGTGGATCGTCTCTGTGCGCCTCCTGCTTGCTTCTTCGTTGTCTCTCTGCCCCTCTCTCTTTAACTCCGCTCTGTCGTACGGCATCAAAATTCCAGAGGAAAAAAAAGCATATATATTAGTGAGTCGTTGCTGTTTTGTTTACCTTTTTGCAGCTGATGACTCTTTACCAGACCCTTGTGGTAAATAGGGGCAGCCACAATGAGGAAAACCATCCATGAGAACGTTGCCCCTCCGCAACACACTCCCACCCGAGATCATGACAAAACTTTTATGTCCTTTTTGGCGGACTACTTGTAATATAAAATATAACTCCGCTACAACTGCATACCATAAACACGAGCGGGTCTCAATCCAAAGATATTCAACAAAGAACTCCTTGGGAGGGGGGAGAGAATAGCAACAGTGTACTGTCTGCTAGGTTAGTTCCCGTTGGCCTGTTTCTCGGCAATGCCATCAACACCAGTGGTCGTAGCCTCTGCAGTAGCAGCAGCATCGGCGTCCGCAGCAGCATCGGCGTCCGCAGCAGCATCGGCGTCCGCAGCAGTAGCCTTGGCCTCATCCTCCTCCTGATGCTCCTGCGCCTTTCTCACATCCTCGTCCGAGGGCACTCTCGCGTCGATGGCGACATCAACAACAATCGCTCTCCCCTTGACCTCCTTGCCATTAAACTCAGCAATCGCCCGCTGCTGCATCTCCTCATCGGAAAACTTGACAAATGCAATGCCCTTGTTGAACGGTCTGCGGAACCGGCGACGCTGGGCCTGACCATAGGGAATCTTGCGCACGGGCACATGCACCCACCTAGGCTGCAAGTCCTTAAACACTGCGCTCAACGTCTTGACATCCGTCTTGTAATCCAAGTTGGTGATGAACACAGTATCGGTAGACCTGGAGCCCTCGGGGATTGCGGGCGGCGCCTTGTTCTTGGGCTTAGCTGGGCCCGCTTCGGCTGCTGCTGCCGCCTCCTCCTCGCGCTTCTTCTGGAGTTCCTCGCGCTTCTTCTGGAGCTCCTCCCGCTTGATCCGGAACGCCTCGTTGCGCACTTGTCTCTCCTCATCGGTGGGCGGGGGCCGTGCCTTCCTAACAAAGATTTTTCTTCTCTGGAACTTGGTGCCGTTGAACTCAGCCACGGCCCTATCGGCGTCCTCCTTGCTTTCAAACTGGACAAACCCGAACCCCAACCGTTTATGGAAGGTCCGGTCTTCGCGCTCAATATCCTTGGAGGGAATGTCTACCTCGGTACTGGAAGAGAAAGGGTTTGTTAGTATTTCGTGCTGGGTGCGTGGGGCGTTGTCGTAACTGCAACGGTCCTTGTTGGGATTCACACATACATGCTGTATTCCTTGAACAACTCCTTCAAGTCGTCCTCGGTGGCCTTAAAATCAAGGTTACCAATGTAGACTCTGTCCTCAATCGCCGGCTTGGCTTCAATGGTGCTGGGTTCCTCCGCCATGGTGGATTCGGCTCAAATAGGATACGCTGTTCTTCTTGCTGGGTTTCAATTGCGGGCCTCTCTGTCCGTTCGCGTTCCGCCCTTTTTTCCTTTGGTCAATTAAAAAGCGGGACAGAGCGTGATGGTATGGGGTGGTCCTTCTGGTTAGTTTGGACTTGGCCAGGTTGATCTTCTCCGTGTACGGTGTAGCTAGTGACGATCCGTATTTGTGGAAGAAATTGCGTTGATTTTCTGACTCCACTTTTTGTCTCCCCCCTTACAAGGCACTGTCAGCTTTGCGAGAAAAGTCGTGTGTGCACCTGTGGTGGTCCTTTGTGGTTAAACAATACATAGAGGAACAAGGAGAGGGGGGCTCACGCCATCGAAGCCAGGGCAATGTGACCCGTGAACGCACGCTCATAGCACACATGATCATACCAGTCACCAGTCACCAGTCACCAGTCACTGGCACGTGTCTTCCCCACATTCCCTTCAATTACGTTATAGTTTTGCGTGTTTGTATATATAGTCAATGCTAATCAACTGTCCCCGCGTGGCAACCCCCCTATAGTTCATTCGTTGTCTTTTCGTTTTCTGTTGCAGCATCTTGTTGAAGGAGAACCGTTCTAGTCCCCGCACATGTCGCTGCTCTTGCACATGCTCATATCATGTTCAATGACGGGCAGTCGCAACAAACGGGATAGCCACGAAAATCAGAGCAGCCACTCCTTCACACTCCACCCCTTTACTTCAATTTGGAAAACAACCTTGGGGCCACACAGTCGTTGATACAGTGTTGCAAGTGGAAGAACTCCTCAACGCAGTCTTCCTTGTAGTGCTTGTGCGCATAGTCGGGCTCTTCCATCTCCTTCGTGACCCTCTCGATACATTCGTGAAAGTGGTGGTCAAAGGGTTTGCACGCGGCGGTCTTGGCACAGTCTTCACGCAACGCGTCTAATGGATCCGCACCCTCCTCGTCTTCGTCGTCTTCGTCGTCCTCATCTTCGTCGTCTTCGTCCTCGTCGTCCTCGGAGCCAGCTGAAGCCTCGTCCTCGTCGGCCGCGTCTATTTCTGGAGCGTCCTCTGGAGTAGCAATGTCAACTTCATCTTCCGCCTAGAAAGCAAGCATGTTAATATAATAGTTCTCAAATCATGGCGAGAGATAGGAGCTCCTTTCAGAGTGCTGCATCCAGAGAAGTTCCTCCCACAGCAGCATTCGTCTCCACTCCTCATCCTTTCTCCACCTCTCATTCGCTCTAGTGTAAACCACATACGTCGTCAGCATAAGCAGTGGGGATGACTGACTCTAACAAATCTCTCAAGAAGGACATGGTATGTGGAAGTTCTGGTTGTGTTACCGGGGTTCAGCTATCCTTCTTCTCGAGCTTGCGTTAGCTTCTGGTCTACTTTTTTTCAATGGTGTGTTTGTTTCGCGGTGTAGAGTAAGAGAGAAAGTAATGAAAAAATCAACCACCTAATTGGCTGGATGGGAATGGCGCGTGTCACGTGATTGAGCCATTGCAAATGTCACCCAAAAGAAGCCTACATTTAGTATGAAAAAGCGAGGGAGCTACCTCTACAGTGCGGCAGTTGCATGAATGTCCATGTGCTGATACAGACATGTGATTCACCACGCTTGTGAAGGTCCTGCTTCTCATGTACATTCCCTACGCCCCCTCACCCTTTACCTTTACCTTTACCAATTAAGTTTGTTTCGATGCTAGACTCATACGTACATGTACCTACATCCACACGCCTAGTTGGCGCCAGTGGCAGCGGCGGCAACAGCCTTGGCCTTCTTGGCAATCTTGTCGTTGGCCTTGGAGCCCATGATACCACCGCCCCAGTGTCTTCTGTTGTCCTCGTACTTCTCGA